>CM035173.1:92399294-92671680 GCA_020205615.1 Panax quinquefolius
GGTTAAATATAAAACATATTCTAAATAGAATTATATATATCATTTAATCAAAACAAAAATACTAAAATTCAAAATAAAAAAGCATAACATATTTACGTCATTTAATTAAAATACTAAAATTCAAAACATAACATATTTACATCAAATAATAATTAAAAAAAAATACTAAAATTCTAATTAAAAAAATACTAAAATATTAGAAAAAAATCAAATTAAAAAAACTAAAATTCAAATTATGTTGTTAATTAATCAAAACAACAAAAATTCAAATTACATCATTAGAATACTAAAATCATAACATTAATTATTTTGTAATATTTTGAATATTAAAATCATAACATTAATATTTTGTACAACATTAATTTTCATTAACGTTAATTAAAATAGTATTTCAAAATAGTATTTTAGTAATAACATTAATATCATAAAATACTATTTTAATATTAATAGAAATATTACAAAAATACTATTATGTTATGATTAATATCATAAAATACAATTTTAATTAACGTAACTAAAAAATATATAAAACGTTAATATTGATATATTTGAATATTAAAAAATATTACTAAAAAATAACGTTATTTTAGTAATAACATTATTTTAGTAAAATTTTGAATATTTTGAATATTTTGAATATTTTATATAATCTAAAATAACGTTATTTTAGTAATAACGTTAATATTACGTAATATTAATATTATATTGTTTTTTAGTAATATTCAAAATATTTAACGTTATTACTAAAATAACGTTATTACTAAAATATTTTTTTAATATTCACAATATATTAACGTTAATATTCAAAATATTTTAGTAATATATTTTAGTAATATACAAAATATTAATATTATTTTGAATATACAAAATATTCAAAATATTACTAAAATTGAATATTTTGAATATTAAAAAATTGATAACGTTATTTAGTAATATTCAAAATATTACAAAATATTAATGTTATGGTTTTAGAATTTTAATGATGTAATTTGAATTTTTGTTGTTTTGATTAATTAACAACATAATTTGAATTTTAGTATTTTTAGTATTTTTTAATTTGATTTTTTTTCTAATATTTAAGTATTTTTTTAATTAGAATTTCAGTAGATTTTTTAATTAGTATTTGATGTAAATATGTTATGTTTTGAATTTTAGTATTTTGATTAAATGATGTAAATATGTTATGCTTTTTTTATTTTTTATTTTAGTATTTTTTGTTTTGATTAAATGATATATATAATTCTATTTAGAATATATTTTATATTTAACCCTTCATGCCCCTGCCACGTCATCACCGTTTGTCTAGTTGGCACAGCTGTTAACGGCAAGGGCATGAATGACCCAAAAATTATAACGTTAAGGGTATTTTTGGACAAAAAAAATTATAGGGTGCTCGATAGACATTGGAGAAAATATCAGGGGTATTTTTGGACCTTATCCCTTATTTTGTGGATGTATTATTTTTGTAATTACTTTCTAATTGTTGTATATTAGTGTTAAGAACCCATAAAAGAAACCCATGAATTTAAAAACATTTTAGAACCCTCCATAGTACATTCATGGCCTCATTTAGGTCAAGGTTCTCATAATCGGACTGTTCAACCAATCGGAAAAGGTATCGGGCGAATGAGTCACTGGTTCTAGTCGAACCGTTATTGACTCAGTGATGTTATTAATATATAAAATTATATATTATTAGTTATTAATAAAAAATTTAAAAATCTCATTTTTTATGAACTAAAATATAATAAAGATGAGTTATAATATTAATAAAAGTGGTTAATTTTAATATTAAAATATTTGTTGGTAAAAATAAAAATCGGGTCAATTAATGGGTTTATCGGTTGACTGAAAGGGTCAATAGGCCAACCCGAGACTTGACCAAAATCAAAGTTAATAGTCCAAATCGGACCAAAAGGTGGACCGATTCTCGATTTTTACTTTTGGACCGATTCTGATTTTTATCGGTCGACCGTCGATCCAGGTTTTAAAACAATAATTTAGACACAAATCTAGCCCTGGGAACTAGGAAACATGGAGAAATTGGCTTCATTTTTTTAATTACATTTGCTTCTCTTATGTTTTGTGCCGTCGTAATTCGGTATTACGGGTTAGTTAAATTAACTCAATCTTTTGAGGTGGTTTGTCCGAATATTGGTTGGAATTAGCCAATAAAAAAATATTATAAATTTTGTGGGACTTCCAAAAAAGAATGTGGTTTAATAATTATGCGACTGAGAGAGTAACACACACACACACACACACACACACATATATATATATATATATATATATATATGAAAAATATATATACACAATTGTGTAGTATACAGTCGTCTGACACAATTTTTTGGGCTATGGTTGTCGCCATAGATATTTTAGTTTATAGTGACGGTTCAACCATCGCTATAGCCTAAAAAAATCGCCATAATCCAATCCAATTACACAGTATATATATATATATATATATATATATATATATATATATATATATATATATATTTCGAAAGTTAGTTGACAACAATTACTTATTTTAATAATTTTAAATGAACTACCTCTATTTTGAGTTTAAAAATATTTTAAATTGAGATTAAAAATATTTTAAATTGACTTTTAAAAATCATTAGTGCTTAGTCATTAGTAAGCCCTAGACGAAAGAAAGCACGAGCTACTCATGAAATCTCTATATCATTTATGAGTTATTTATGTTTAATTAGAACCGTATTAATATCTAACATATATATGGAAGGTAGCAAAGTACTTATCGACCATTTGTTAACGCAGTGGTTAAAAGTTTACTTTTAAACTACGGATAACTATAAGTAACTTTAATTTAAGTAAACCAGATGTTATTATTTACAATTTACTTTACAAAATTAAATTCTTCTTAATCCTTATTCTTCTCTCATTTTTACTCCTCAAATAAAACAAGTACATTAGGCTTATTTTATTATATAATTATCTTAAGAAAGCCAAAGATCACCCCACCTTCCTTGTACAAAAATATTTCAAAATCAATTAAAACAATTTTATACTACTTTGAAAAGCTTTTTCAAGGTGGAGTATTATATAGTCACCAAATTAACTTTATTTAGTACTAAGATCCTTTTAATAAGATCTAGCTACACTTTAAAATGCTTATTTTTAATGTTTTAAAAGTGCTTCCCCATCAAGGGCGGATCTAGCCACAAAGTTCAGTGGGGTCAAATTAAAAAAAAATATTAAAAATAAAAATTATAGCTATATATACATACTTTTTTAAATCCAATATAATTTCTCAACACCTAAATCGTTAAGTTTATATATATATATATATAGTCATAATTTTCTTATAAGGAAAATACTAGAATGTTTTTTTATAAACAATTTTTTTTTATTAAAAACCCAAAGTAGTACAAATGTGACAAATCCAAAAGATTTGGATAAGGCCACACAGAATGAGAAAAAACTAAGTAAATAGGTGTCTTGGAGTTTTATTACACTGTTTTTGAGTTTTAATTTGGAGATAAAAGAACATAAAGCGAAGAAAAACAAAAAGAGATAATGTCTTTGAGTTTTGTAATAAAAGAGAGTTTTTTTAAGAAAAATGGTGTCTTTGAGTTTTAGTTAGAAAAAAAAAAAATAAAGAAAATGAGTGTATTTCAAGTCAAAAAAAAATTTCTCATTTTTTTTCTACAACAAAAAAACTTTACAGGGTGTTGGTTAAAAAAAAAAAAGAAAGTAAGAAAGAATACTTCCATGGTGGTGGTGGGAGTGAGTACTATGAAGGAAAGAAAATTAATGGGGCAATTTGCCCCTACGCCTCATGTAGATCTCTGTAAAATCTAAAATTTTATGAATAAAAATTTAAATTTCTCAAAATATACTTTTGAATATTATGGTGTGAATTTGAGATAATGTTATAGTTGTGGGTAGTATTTATAAATTTTACAAAGTATGCAAGTTGTTATATAATGTTGACTTGGTCATATTCCAACCTTAGGTTTTGATGATGACTTTCCTATTGTACTAAAATGTTTACTCATGCATTTATTTTAGGATATTAAAAGAATTCTTAAAGCTTTGATTTATTAAAGGATTTAAGACATGAAGGCTTGAAGAATTGCTTGAGTCATTAGGAAATAAATGTAAGATCCTAGCTTTAATTATTTCTCAATCAAGGCTCTAGGATTTGCATTGCATTGCATCATTAATTAATTGTGGAATAAATTAAATAAGATTAATTATGAAAATATTTAATTAAGCTTTCAAAATTAATAAGGATCAAATATTAATTAAATTGGAGTAATTTTTTGAAAAGCTAATTTTGAAACATTCCCATAATTAAAGGAATTAATTTAAAATAGATTTTGATTCTTTATATAAATCTATACCATATATCTTGGGATTGAGTTATTCATTATTTTTTCATGATTTATTAATTGATTGAACTTTCCTTAAAATTGATTAGCAAATAAATATTCTTATCTTTAGAATCAATTAGCTTGGATCAATTAATCAGAGTAATTTTTGGAAAGCTAATTAGTGAGGACAAATCTAAATAAATTGGGATTTGAATATTAATATAGTAATAATTTTGAATTGTATGGAAATAATTATGGAAGTATAGAAATATTATTAATGAGCTACCATTTGCTTGATAAAAGATTAAATTAATTGATTCTTCTTTCCATAATATAAGATGTTAAGAAAGTTGTCTAATTGACCCAATTGATTCCACGTGCCCATTGATTGAATATGTTAGTAAACAAAAGCTATTGATTATTTAAATCCTTCCTCAAATAAGCAATATGTTCTCATCACCTTTATTGGGAGAAATCAATTCGGAATAAATTTTGAATATCATATTGTTTCCATAAATTTTGGGAAATGGGTTTTTCATTATTGGGTTTGCCATAATAATGAAAATAATTAAATAATTATGGAGCTAATTAATTGGTTTACTAAAAATAAAAATAAAAGTGCTTAATTTATAAAATGGAGTTAATTGAGCATCTAAAATTAATTAAAATCTTAATATTCCTAATTTTAAATAAGTTGCACATTCGGTTGAATAAAATGATTCTATAATTTATTAAAGGTGCCTTATTTAGAAAAGTGAATCTTGTTTGCATATTTAGTGGACTTGATTTTAGCAACTAAATTCCTTAAATTAGTTGGTTATTTACAGTATGATAAAAGGAACTATAATAGCAAAAGAAGAATAAATTCTTTATTTTGTTTTTTCCTCTGAATTAAATATGCAATCTGTTTTGAGAAGACTAATTAAAGATGCATAAAGGATTTTCTGGGATATATAATTGGAGCAATTTATGATTCCCATAAATAAAGAAGATGCCATCTAAATGGTAACCAAATCTGTCCAGGACTTAATGTTAGGAATAAAATTCCATGTGAAACTTAATTGAGTGTCCAAATCATAGATAACGGGAATGCTTTAAAAGCAAGAGAGGATTCTCAAGAGAAACAAATGATTCATCCTATTGGTTCCATAATATATTAAAATAATTATCTTCTTCAACAAACACATGAGTAATTAGCGATTTCCTTTTTGGGTCAAGAATCAATTAGTGAGTTTTGAATTACTTGATTCCAATTTTTATCCCACTATGATATCAACGTATTCCATAATGGTTCTAACGGGAAAAAGATTGCAACAACTATGTTTTCTATGCCGACTACTTTGATATTCCCAACGCGCATCAAAATAGCTAATCTATAAAAGGAGTCTGGTTGTTCAGAAAAGAACTACGGACCTAAAAAATTAGAATACCATAGATACACTCTGACCTCTCTTCACATACACTTATAAGGGCTGCAAAGTTTTCAATTGTGAAGCATTTTTAAAAGGTTGCTACACTTCAAGATCATTGTTAATTTTTAGTTTTCTTCTTTGCGCATAAATCGGTGATATCTTTATCTTTCATATTGATCATTGCATATTAGTTGAGCCTTGAATTGTTGAGATAATTATTGCTTTGATCATAGATTATTTTGTTGTCATATATTTGATCAATTCTCTAAATATGTGGTAGACTAAGTTGTTAGTCTAAGGTTTCTAATCCGGGTTAGATTAGAGGTTTTGCAATAATGTTCAAGGAAGCATAGGTGCTTAAGGGTGCATAGGTTTGCGGGGAGCAAAGGTGCTAGGGAGCAAAGGTGCTGGGGAGTATAAGTACTCAAAGGTTTTGAAACTTGTCTTGTAAAGGGATTTAATTGTAAACAAAGTTAATTAATAAAGAGAGTCTCCAATACTAGTTTGTATTGGACGTGGATTAGGCCACTAGAATAGAGGATAGGGGCTGAACCACGTAAAAATTCCTTGTGTTCATGTGATTGCTTATTGTGCTAAATTATCTCATCATTCGGCTATCTATCCAACAAGCTGCATTCTATATCTAAAAATTTATAAAACTAATTTATCAAATTATTTTCACATAATCACATTCTGAAAAAGGCTAAGTCTCTAAATTAAGCATTTTAGGAAGTCTTACATCAACTCAACATCTTGTCTTAAATTTTTAATCTATAAGAATTTAGAATCCAGCCTCCTGCATTGAATATCCAAAAGAATTTTTATTGAATCAAAAGTTTGACATCGTTTGTTCCCACACTTATTCAACCCCCCTTCTAAGTGTGCCTACTTAAATTTCATTTGATATCAGAGCTTGGCTCTACTTATCTTGGTCTTAAAGGTGACTTGTAGGGAAAGATTCTAGCATGGCACAACTTGGGAACATCATTCAAGAAGGTCAATCAACTGTTAGACCTCCACTACTTCATGGAGCTGAAAATTACAACTTCTGGAAGTTTCGAATGACGATATTTTTTAAAAGAGACCCTTGGGAATAGTGGGTCGTGGAGAATGGTCCTGTTATTCCAAAAAAAAAAGATGGTACTCCAAAGACCTTAATGGAAATGGACTCAACCGAAACTCACATGGTCTCCTATGATTCAAAAGCAATGAACACTCTCCTTAGTGGATTGGTGCAATCCGAAAGTGACAAAGTTTCCTCATGCAACACGACTAAGGAGATTTGGGATACTTTAAAAGTAAGCCATGAAGGTACATCGAAAGTAAGAGAAGTCAAGCTTAGTATGCTCATGCATGATTATGAAATGTTCAAGCTTGAGAAATATGAAACTATCAACGAGGCACAAGCAAGGTTCCTAGTACTAATGAATTCCATGAAGCTTCTTGATAAATCAATTCCGCAAAGTGAGATCAACCGTAAGTTACTTCGGGCTATGCCCAAGAGGTTTGCTTCTAAAGTTACAACTCTTCAAGATTCTCCTAATATTTCTTCTATGAATACATTAACTCTATTTGGTGAATTAGAAGAATTTGAACATCAATTAAAGAGATATGATGATGAGGAGGATACTCCTCGAAAGAAGGTTCTAGCTCTTATTGCAGTGATAAAGAGGAGCTAGAGGACTATCTTGGATGAGGAAATTGCAAAACTTTCAAAAAGGCTCAAAGGGTTGTTACAAAGAAAGATTAAGAGAAAGAATGCAATCACCTCAAACAAATTCAAGGGAAAGCAAAATGAAGACACTTGCTTTGAATGCGGATGCCCGGGCCATTTCAAAAAGGATTGCTTCAAAATAACGAACAAAGGCAAACCAAGCTACAAGGATAACAAAAGGAACAAAGCATTTATTACTTGGAGTGATGATGAGACCGAAGTGGAAGTCGATGCAAACGAAGAAATATCCCAAGTATGCTTCATGGGAGTTGGAAATGAATCAAGTGATGAATTGAGTGAGGTAACCATTTCTGATTATAATATTTTGAAACATGAAAATGAAAAACTAAGAGAAAAGAATGTATACTTAAAAGATTTAGTAAATACTTTAATGAATGAGGTTGATATATTAATTGATGAAAAGAAAGAAGTTGAACAAGATACATCATCACAAGAAGAAAATATTTTAATTGCTAAAAATAATTTTTAGAAAATTATAACAAATTTCTTTCCAACAAGGTTAATGATTTAAATAAAGAAGTTGAAAAACTAAACAAAGAAATAAAGCAATGAGAGATGTTTGTATTGATGCTTTTAATGATGATTCTCATATTAAAAATCCTTCAACAAATGAACTACAAAGAGAAATAGACTCGCTAAAATCATCTTTGGCTAAATTTGTCCAAGGGAAGAAAACTTAAGCTGTTATGTTATGGTAAACAAAGACCTAGCTTTGAAAAACAAGAAATTGGCTATAATCCAACACATAAAAAGAGTGATATAAAAATTTTAAAATCTAGATCGCATTTAAAATTAAATTATTTCTCTCCTTTCACTACTTGTAAAACATGTGGCTTAAAGGGACATTTAGATTGTTCATCAAATAAAAGGAATATGAAAGTTAAAAGTGTGTGGATTAAGAAAAGTGATTTGTATGTGACTAACCCAAAAGGACCCAAAAAGATATGGGTACCAAAAGGATGAATTTTTTTATAGGTACATCTCAATGCCAAAGGTCCTTCTTAAAATAAACAGATTGAGTATGCCAAAGGAGCAAATTGAATTCGTCAGTAAGAAGAAACAACAGACTGGATTCGACAAGTAGAATATAACATTGTCTAATTTTCTATCCAGCAAACCATATTCTTATAAAAGAAAGTTGAAATGTCGAAAGCAGCAAAATATCTTAAAAGTCATCCACCCGAGAATATTATTGAAGATATTACTCCCAGATTTGAGTATGAGAACTACCCAAATCATGACAAGTTCAAACAAGTTCCAAGGGCTTGATACAAGAGGTTAAGTAAGTATCTCATCTCAAATGGTTTCACTCAAGGTAAAATCGATTCTATATTATTTAAGCATAAAAATAAAGATTCTATCATTATGCCAATATATGTAGACAATATAATATTTTGTGCTACTAATGAGTTTCTTTGTGAGTTATTTTCTAAGTGTATGCAGAAGGAGTTCAACATGAGCTTAATGAGAGAACTTAACTATTTTTGTTTGGGACACTAAATAAAGAAAATAAAGGATGACATATATACATCAAACCAAATACACAAAAGAGTTTATCAAAAGGTTTGAGTGTGAGAAATCTAAATCAAAGGCTACACAAATGAGTACGTCAATTAAATTCACATTATATGATAAAGGTATTGACGTAGAGGTTACTAAATATGAAGGTATGACTGCTTACTTGAATCTATGTGGTTAGCTTACTTTATGAAGAAAATATTTAAATCTTTTAATCACTTGGGTTAACAGAAAAGATCCTTAGACTCATATTTGCCAACCATTGTTAGTTCTTAAAAGCACCATGATACTTTCTATGGGTATACATCATTTTTCAATGTCCTTCCTTTCTTTTTGATTAATGACAAAGGGGGAGAAAAATCTTATGTTATTCTCTTTGATTGATGACAAAGGGGGAGAGAAATTATGATATAGTTTTGTCTAATCATGTTGACACAAATTGAGGTACAAGATGAGTTCATATTGAATATCAAGATGAGAGCATATTGAATATCTCTTGTCTAACTTTATGTTCTTATTCTATATTGTCAAGAATATTTTAATATATGCATGGTTTTAGGGGGAGCCATAATTATTATATTGTCATCATCAAAATGGGAGAGAATGTTGACTTGGTCATATTCCAACCTTAGGTTTTGATGATGACTTTCCTATTGTACTAAAATGTTTACTCATGCATTTTGAGGATATTAAAAAATTCTTGAAGCTTTGATTTATTAAAGTATTTAAGACATGAAGGCTTGAAGAATTGCTTGAGTCATTAGGAAATAAATGTAAGATCCTAGCTTTAATTATTTCTCAATCAAGGCTCTAGGATTTGCATTGCATTGCATTGCATCATTAATTAATTGTGGAATAAATTAAATAAGATTAATTATGAAAATATTTAATTAAGCTTTCAAAATTAATAAGGATCAAATATTAATTAAATTGGAGTAATTTTTGAAAAGCTAATTTTGAAACATTCCCATAATTAAAGGAATTAATTTAAAATAGATTTTGATTCTTTATATAAATCTATACCATATATCTTGGGATTGAGTTATTCATTATTTTTTCCATGATTTATTAATTGATTGAACTTTCCTTAAAATTGATTAAGCAAATAACTATTCATATCTTTAGAATCAATTACCATGGATCAATTAATCGAGTAATTTTGGAAAGCTAATTAGTGAGGGCAAATCTAAATAAATTGGGATTTGAATATTAATATAGTAATAATTTTGAATTGTATGGAAATAATTATGGAAGTATAGAAATATTATTAATGAGCTACCATTTGCTTGATAAAAGATTAAATTAATTGATTCTTCTTACCATAATATAAGATGTTAAGAAAGTTGTCTAATTGACCCAATTGATTCCACATGCCCATTGATTGAATATGTTAGTAAACAAAAGCTATTGATTATTTAAAACCTTCCTCAAATAAGCAATATGTTTTCATCACCTTTATTGGGAGAAATCAATTCGGAATAAATTTTGAATATCATATTGTTTCCATAAATTTTGGGAAATGGGTTTTTCATTATTATGTTTGCCATAATAATGAGAATAATTAAATAATTATGGAGCTAATTAATTGGTTTACTAAAAATAAAAATGAAAGTTCTTAATTTATAAAATGGAGTTAATTGAGCATCTAAAATTAATTAAAATCTTAATATTCCTAATTTTAAATAAGTTGCACATTCGGTTGAATAAAATGATTCTATAATTTATTAAAGGTGCCTTATTTAGAAAAGTGAATCTTGTTTGCATATTTAGTGGACTTGATTTTAGCAACTAAATTCCTTAAATTAGTTGGTTATTTACAGTATGATAAAAGGAACTATAATAGCAAAAGAAGAATAAATTCTTTATTTTGTTTTTTCCTCTGAATTAAATATGCAATCTGTTTTGAGAAGACTAATTAAAGATGCATAAAGGATTTTACCGGATATATAATTGGAGCAATTTATGATTCCCATAAATAAAGAAGATGCCATCTAAATGGTAACCAAATTTGTCCAGGACTTAATGTTAGGAATAAAATTCCATGTGAAACTTAATTGAGTGTCTAAATCATAGATAACGGGAATGCTTTAAAAGCAAGAGAGGATTCTCAGTGGAAACAAATGACTCATCCTATTGGTTCCATAATATATTAAAAATAATTATCTTCTTCAACAAACACATGAGTAATCAGCGTTTTCCTTTTTGGGTCAGTAAATCAATTAGTGAGTTTTGCATTACTTGATTGCAGCCTTATCCCACTATGATATCAACGTATTCCATAATGGTTCTAACGAAAAAAAATTGCAACAACTATGTTTTTTATGCCGATTACTTTGATATTCTAACCGGCATCAAAATAGCTAATCTATAAAAGGAGTCCAGTGCTTTTTCGAGAAAAGAACTGCGGACCTAAAAAATCAGAATACCATAGATACACTCTGACCTCTCTTCACATACACTTATAAGGGCTGCAAAGTTTTCAATTGTGAAGCATTTTTAAAAGGTTGCTACACTTCAAGATCATTGTTTAATTTTAGTTTTCTTCTCATGCATAAATCGGTGATATCTTTATCTTTCATATTGATCATTGTATATTAGTTGAGCCTTGAATTATTGAGATAATTATTGCTCTGATCATAGATTATTTTGTTGTCATATATTTGATCAATTCTCTAAATATGTGGTAGACTAAGTTGTTAGTCTAAGGTTTCTAATCCGGGTTAGATTAGAGGTTTTGCAATAAAATTCAAGGAAGCATAGGTGCTTAAGGGTGTATAGCTGCATGGGGAGCAAAGGTGCTCGGGGAGTATAAGTACAAAGGTTTTGAAACTTGTCTTGTAAAGGGATTTAATTGTAAACAAAGTTAATTAATAAAGAGAGTCTCTAATACTAGTTTGTATTGGACGTGGATTAGGCCACTAGAATAGAGGATAGGGGCTGAACCACGTAAAAATTCCTTGTGTTCATGTGATTGCTTATTGTGCTAAATTATCTCATCATTTGGCTATCTATCCAACAGGCTGCATTCTATATCTATAAATTTACAAAACTAATTTAGCAAATTGTTTTCACGTAATCACATTCTGAAAAAGGCTAAGTCTCTAAATTAAGCATTTTAGAAAGTCTTACATCAACTCAACATCTTGTCTTAACTTTTTAATCTATAAGAATTTAGAATCCAGCCTCCTGCATTGAATATCCAAAAGAATTTTTATTGAATCAAAAGTTTGACACCATTTGTTCCCTCAAGACTTATTCAACCCCCTTCCCCCTTCTAAGTGTGCCTACTTAAATTTCATATAATATTCGATTGGTCAGAGAATATTCGTTTTAACAGGGAATATTCGTACGACGGCACAATCATTGGTGGACCCCACAATAGAATTATTGTCGGATTGAGAAAATGACAAAAATATTTTTATGAAAATAACGGCGAAAATTTTACCGTTAATACTGTTGACCTACTCGGTTTATAAAAGTACAGTAATACGCGTGGTTGCATAGTAGCACACGATATTGATTATTGATGCTTACGTGAGAAGTCACTCAATTTTGTTCAATTTATTGCTTCAGTAATTGTTGCATAGTATCTCACGTTATTTGATTCAATTATTGTCAATATTTTATATATTATTAAATCAATAATTGAGATAACAAAGTTTTTAATATTATTATTTGCAATATTAACGATGTCTAGAAGTTATGCCAAGGAGAGGTTTGGTCACCTAATTGCGCTACCAATAGGAGAAATCCTTATAGAAAGCCCCTCTTTCCGGGAACGACGACGGTCGATTAATAGTGTGAATTCTAATAATGATGATGAAGTTGCTTTTATTAGTATTATTAATGTAATAAAACAAAAAACTTTTTATATAAAACATAATACTTTTATAAAGTTATTCATTTTATTAGATTATAAATAGAATATATTATATTTTATTTAAAAGATTTTATTTTATTAGAATATTTTATTAAATCAATCTGGACCGTCCGTTTAAAAGTAAATAAATACGGACCGCTCAGAATTAGTTATTATTCAGTCCATTCTTCTATAAATAGAAGCTCATTCCTTCATTATTCTTATTTAATTCAATGAAACTCTAGAGAGAGAAACTATAGAGAGAAAGAAGAAAAGTGTTCGCTACTTCACCACTTCTATATCCAGTTTCTTCTAAGGTAAGGGATATTATTTGTTGCACTGTAGTAAGGGGTATTATTTCTTTCAGATTCATGAAGAGAACTTCGTTATTCCATTTTTTTATTCATTTGAATAACATGTATACGCTGATCTCACCCTATACTTGGTGAAATTCTTTCGTTATTCTATTCTTTATTATTCATTTGAATAACCTGCTCATGCGCAAGTACCGCATACATGGTGAAATTCTTACATTATTCCATTCTTTATTATTATTCGTTGGAACATCCTATCGGTGCATGTAATTTTGATTGAATTCGGTTTCATTATTTATTATTCTGTTGGAACATCCTGTCTGTGCGTTTACGCATGACCTGGTTTTGTTATTTATTATTCTGTTGGAACATCCCGCTTGGTGTAATTTCGCTACCGTTCGTTCCGTTATTTATTATTCTATTGGAATATCCTGTCTGTGCGTTTACGTATGACCTGGTTCCGTTGTTTATTATTTTATTGGAATAACCTGTCTGTGCGGTCTATCGCATGCCTGGTGATTTCTTTTGTTATTCCATTCGTTATTATACTCGGTTGGTTAAAGTTTTTGATTTTATACTCCATGAAAATAGTGGAATATCCTCGATATTTCAAAGCTTCATCCAAAGATCTTTTCATGGAAATATTCTTTCCGAGCATTCTTGAATTTTACTCTCTACAAAGAAGTATCATGTTGACAATTTGGACGTTATTAGTTTTTGGATAAATTAATTCTTGAACTTTTTTTATTAAATTATTATGTCATTGTCATCATCCTCATGTTTATATTATGTTCAAAGTCATCTGTGGCCTGTAGTGCATAGATGGACTTGGTATGATTATGACTAGGGATTATTCGGTATAATCATGACCGTAATATTACAAATGATGTGGAAAAAGTCTTCATTGGCCCGTAGTGCATTGATGGACAGTTTTTGGTATGATTATGGCTATGGATTCTCTTCGGCCAAGGGTGCAAAGATGAATTGTTTTATGGCATGATCAGGACCGTTGATGAAAACATGATTATCTTTAGCCCGTAGTGCATGGATAATTCGTGGTCGTTATACTAAAGAATATTCTTGGCTTGTAGTGCAGGGATGATTTGATGATGTGGATTATTTATTTGTCGAGTTTCAAATGATAAAAGTGATGAAAACCTTTTAAATCATAGAAGATAGTAGATTTTATTCTCTACTTGACTCTTCTAATGGATTGCTTGTTCACCGCCGTTAAACTTGATGTTTGTTATATTGTATCGGTTTAACCTTTGTTAAAGGCTAATGATAATTTATTCGCATTATCTTAGTCATAATATTTTTCATCGGGCTAGTTGAGCTCACCCTTTTTGTTTTCATTGTTCTCTTCAGGAAATGAGAACGTAGCAGGGACTAGTCGGGGAACGGAGTGACGGTCCAGATGATAGCATTAGTAGTCATCACTATTCTATAAAATAGTGTGATAATAAATGTAATGAGGACTGAATTGGAGTTTGTATACTATCTATGAGGACTCCATTGAGAGTGGATATTGTCTAGAAGGCAATATTCTTGTTTAAACTCTCAGTTTATGTTTTGTCGTATTTTACACGACAGTTGTATTTGATTTATGTACCATGTATTTGGCGACTCAGAATAGGTGATGAATACCTATTTTATGGGCGTCACAGTTTGTATCAAAGCTTAGGGATATGATCCCTGGCTGAGATGTGAGACAAAAACTAGGAGGGAGAGGCGGGAATTCCTTCGCGCTAGTATGACCTACCTAAGTTTATTTGGTATTTAATTGGCTCACGAGTATAGGGATAATATGTGATATGTTAATTAACCCTTGTTTTGTGGCAGTATTTGAAATGACATCCGAGAATGTTGAGAATAGCAATGGAGCACAAGAGACCGTTGAGTCTCCACATATCAATAATCAGGATAATGTGCATCAGAAAGGCAACAATCCTCAGGCAAACAACAACACTAACCAAATGATGAACAATGGAATGTTCAGAGGCTTTATGCAATTCATGCAACAACAGGTAAGAGAGACTCATGTTCAAAATATAGGTGGAAATAATGGCAACCCACGGTCGGTCACCGCTAAGCAGTTCAAGGAGCCGGGACCACCGGAGTTTTTGGGAAAGCCAGAACCACTTAAGGCGGAGACGTGGTTAAAGCAGATCACCAAGATATTTGATGTCTTGGGATGCTCAGAGGAGCAAAAGGTTCCATTTGCCACCTTTATGTTATGAAGTGAAGGCAGACATGGTGAGAATCAGAAACGCATACCCGCATCGACGACTCAAGATGTCTTAGGAGAAGTTCCAAGAGCTGTTCAACGACAAGTACTTTCTCGAAAGTATTTATCACATGAAGGAGGTGGAGTTCATCAAGCTGGAGCAAAATAATGTGATCGTGTCGCAGTACGAGGCTAAGTTTGCCGAGTTGTCTCGGTTTGCATTCCATTTGGTTGATAATGAGGAGCGAATGACGCGAATGTTTCTAAGAGGTTTGAAACCTAATATACGTCAATACCTCATTTCTCACAAACTTTATTTATATTCAGATGATGTGAATAGGGCTCAGTTATTGGAGCGCGATAATGAGTCAGCACAACCAAAAGGCAACGACCAACAACACGATAATAATCGTACCGGTGGTAACGGTCATCGGAACAATGATAACCATCGTGGGGGAAATTATCATGCCATGAATGGTAACCACTTCGGTGGTAATCATGGCCAAGATAATAGAAGTGGAAATTTCAAGAAGAGAAGGTTCAATAATGATGGAAAGACAGCAGCACCAACACCCATTTCAAAGGAAGAAGAACGACCACCGGTCGTATGTTTCAAATGCGGACAGGAGGGATACATCCGTCCAAACTGCACGTAGCAATCCAAAGCATGTTTTATTTGCGGAAGAGAAGGTCACCTAGCTCGATTTTGTCGTATGGTGAAGTCAAGTCCAGCTGGGATGGTGATGCCAAAGGATGTCCCAGACAAGCCAAAGCCGGTAGTTTAAGAGAGAGCATTTTTTTTTTCGTGACGAGGTGTGACACCACCAAATCCAGATACTTCATTCCCACAGGATTTGGTGCTCACATAACAAAAACTATTACAACTAACTACCCATAATAAAGGATAAAGACATAATTAAAATAATTTAAACAATAATCTCTCCCATTAAAGGGTTACATCATCATCTCAAATTAAATCCCAGGTAATCTAACCTTAAAATTATTACATAAGTTTGTGGAATACATCACATATTTAAAACAAGTCTTGAAACATAAAACATTTAAATAAAATTATCATAAGTCTTCATCATTTGGACATCTTGCCCTTGCCTTTGCTAGTCGACGGCTCATCAACTTTCTCCACTTTAGCTGCAGTGTTAATTGCAAGAGTGAGCAAACAAATGCTCATTGATATAGAACGTAGCAATGATAATAACATGAGAGTGAACAACGAAAAGTCGAACAATAAGGAACATTACAAATCAAACTAGAAAACAAGTTCGAACTTTAATTATCTCGAGGGTCTTAAGACCACGAACTATGTCCCTCGGACTTAGGTATTATTACCCAACCTTAAATGATCATTTAGACTATACGGACCCATCTTATCGTACTTAGGGGGATCAACCCTTTGTACCATGTATTGTGCACAAATATCTAAACGTTACAAGTACAAAATCCCCTATGTTAGGGTTGTTCGTCTCAGATTGGATTTAGAATTTCCTCACTAAAGAAAGTTTAGTTTAGAACTAGCTTATCAGTGTTTCTAGAATTTTAGAACACTATTCGAATATAGATTAATTCAATCAATAAAGGTTTGCTTACTACTTGAAGGTTTAATACAACGATAAAGCTTTGAACAAGGTTATCAAAGTCAAAGATTGAATAACAATAATATATAATTGAGTAATCATGATATACATGCAAAACGCTATAGAAGAGTTAAAACAATCTCCCTTGAATCAATGTATTAGAACATTATATGCTTTGAATAATAATTAGTAAACTAAATCTCGCTCAATGTAACGTAATTAGGTTACATAAGCTTTTGTACAAACATACTGCAAAGATAGGTTAAGCTTGCTCAAATTCATAAAGAATGTTAGAAACTTGCAGAGTAATAATATAAGAATGGAAACTTGCGTTCGATAAGAAAAGAACAAAGTTCGAAAGCTTGCTCAATTGTAAAGAGATAAGGTTTAGAACTTGCACAATTATAAAAGTAGGTTAGAGAACTTGCCTGCAAATGCGTAGGTTAAACAATCACTACTCACGTTCACCCTAAGTCCTACACATACCATATGTATTGACAATACAAATTAGTTACACTAACATTATCTTGATGAGTTGCTTTCTACTTTTAGTATAGCTACTAACAAAGTTTAAGTTTAAACAACATCGCATCTTTTCATGAACATTACTTTTTAGTTTTATTACAACTACTTAAGTGATCATGTCATTACACCACATACACATTAACAACTTGATACAACATCCTATTACATGTCCAACATGTTATCATTAAGTTATACTAACACACAAAGGATTGCACTTGCATTCGCGCATCCCGACGCCCTCCGATTAGCTCCAAATACACAATAGTCCTAAAGATGGCCATTTTGACCCTTCATAACGATTTCAAATTGAAAACTTTAAAGAATAAAAGTTATAGGCCTATTCGTTCTCTTTCCGAATCATTTTGAATCACCTCAATCGGAGTTCGTATGAAAATGTTATGGCCATTTTACTACAGGAGGTCAAAACTGTCCGACCCAGACCACTTTTCCAGCGCTGGGGAGCGAGACAGTGGCACCGGGGCGCGAATTCTAGTGTTGGGGAACGAATTCCTGGTCTACTTTTGGTGCTGAGGCGAGAATTTTGTATTTGGTGCACTAAATTTAAGACTGGGGCCAAATTTTGTGCACCAATACCAAAAATTAACACCGTCTTGAGACATCCTCCGGCCTCACCTTCAATTGATGATAACCACTTCTCAAGTCTATCTTAGAGAAATACCTCGTTCCCTTCAACTGATCGAACAAGTTATCGATTCTAGGTAATGGATACTTATTTTTAATCGTGACCTTATTCAATTCTCTGTAATCAATGCAAAGCCGCATCGATCCTTCTTTCTTTTTAACAAACAACACCGGTGCTCCCCATGGCGAAACACTCGGCTGAATATACTTCTTGTCAAGCAATTCTTGCAATTGCACCATCAACTCTTTCATCTCTACCGGGGCCATTCAGTATGGTTCCTTAGATATCGGAGTCGTTCATGGTAGTAGGTCAATCACAAACTCGATTTGTCAATCTGGTGGAAGACCCGGCAAATCGTCTGGAAATACATCTACAAAATCTCTTATGATCGGTATCTCTTCTAACTTTGCACTCTTCTTCTGTGTATCGACTATGTAGGTTAAATATCCTACACATCCTTGTCTCAACAACTTCTTGGCTTGCATCACCGTCAGATAACTTTCTTGTCGAGGTGACTTGCTGCCATAAAACACAACCTTTGACGGAGTCATAATGTTAACACACTTCATTTGGCAATCAATTATTGCTCCGTAATTGAATAACTAATCCATTCCCAGTATAACATCGAATTCACCAAGTCTAATTGGTATCAAATCTGCCATCATCTCGTGACCTTTTATAACCACTCCACAATTCCTATATATGAATCTAACAGGAATCACTTCCCTATTTGCAATCTCTATACCTAAGGGAAATTCTAATTCTTCCTGAGGCAAATCTAAGTTCTGAGCAAATTCATTAGATATAAATAAACAAGTAGCACCCGAATCAAATAGTACATAAGCATTAATACCATTAATCGGAATGATACCGACACCACATCCTTAGATCAGACAAAGATCCCGCACGGTCATATTGAAAGTCCTCGCAGTAGGTCGGCTTGATTGAGTTGGTCCAGTGATAGTCAATGCACCACCATCGTTGTTGTTTCCTTTTTCGCCACTTGCACTTCCCGCTGGCTTCTTAGGGAAATCACGAGCCATGTGATCCTTCAAACCTTGGGTAAAACATGCCCTTCTTTCTTGGACTAAAACTATTTGGTGTAATGTGTCCTCCCGACCACCGTTGAAACACACTCTCTTTCCTTTCAAACATACTCCTGTATGGTTCTTCCGCAAGTTGCGCAAGCCTCAAACTTTTTCTTCTGTTGATTTCCTTGATGTCCTCCCGCAGTTGAATTCTCGCTCCATTTCCTCTTCTGACTATTACTTCCAACATTACTACCACCAGCCTTATTCTCATTTTCATTCTTCTTCTTCTTCTGTTCTTGATTGTACTTGATCAAGGCATCGCTTCCACCTTCCGCGATGATTGCCTTCTCCAGTACAGCTGTAAATGTGTTTAGCTGGAACATTGAAACTTTGCTGTAAAGCCGTGGTTTCAATCCTTGTTCAAACCTTCTTCTTTTCGCTCACTCCAGATTGACTTGATAAGTGGAAAACCTTGCTAACTCATTAAACTGCAGAATATATTCCAACACCGTCATAGTTCCTTGCTTTAACTCCGAAATTGCACTTCGGTGATTTAGAGAACTTGTTGGAAAGTACATCTCAAAAAACATTTCTTTGAATCTATCCCAAGATATCACTCCTTGTCCTCCACAAACCTTGTTTGCTTGCCACCAGTAGCTAGCTTCAGACTTCAGCATGAACGTTGCTAATGCAGTCTTTTGATCTTCATTAACTCTAGCAACATCGAATACCTTCTCCATTTCCATGATCCAGGTTTGGGCTTCCATTGGATTCATAGACCCTTGAAACTCTGGCGGTCCAACCGCTTTAAATTCCTTGAAAGTCGTGACTTGAGCTTGCGGTTGATTCAAGAAGTGCACCGTCAACAAAGCTACCAAATCGCTTTGAACCGGATTACCGTTAGTCTCATTGTTATTATTGGTAGACCCCTCGTGGAGGTGCTTCACGACGTGGTTGTCTTCTTCAGAGGCATTTTCTGTTAAAATATACGTTTATTAGCTCATTACTCAACTTCTTGGATATTTAAATTTTAATTTAAACATTCCAATATTAAAGCTTTAACACATAACATTTCAAATAAACTCTAATATTTTATTCATTCATAAAGTTTTAGAACATACTCAAAATAGCATAACTGCTATAAACATCTACCTTCCTGAACTAGACCAGTTTCAGGATTACATACTCATACTATCCCTTTATTTATCTCAAAATAAGGGATTCACAGCTTATTTATTCACATAATTAACCACACATTATTATCTATCTTATTCTATCTAGGCATATTAAGACATCGTAAGGCTTCCCGACGTTCCTCCTCCATGATACGATATGCCGTTCTACGATCCATCACGAACCACGGTGTATTCTCAAACTGAGGTGGATAATAGTAGACTCGATCATGGGCCCTATCAATCGCCGAATTAAAAGCATAATCCATCTCCATCATCTTTGCTTTCTTCACTTGAACCTTAGCCTCAACACGGTCTGCACGTTGAGTTGCCTTTATCCACGCATCCTCTGCTCTTGCACGCTTAGCTGACTCCTCCTTAAAATCATCTTTCAATTTCTCCATGTCCGTCTTCATCTTCTTGTGTACTGCCAACAGGTCTTCATGCTGACCCTTTGTATGAACTAAGTCCCACTCCGTATTCCCAAGTTTTGAGTCGAGTTCTTGAATCTCTGCATCCTTTTGCTCCATGAAGCGTGATGCATCTCAACCATTTCCTTCAGCTCCTCGACCTCGTCATGTAACTCTACATTACGGTCGTATAGAGCATCATACATCTCCGCTGATATAGAGTTTGGTGGAAACTCCTCGGGATCCTCCTCCTCATCATCCTCTTCTACCTCCTCGTAACTATCCTCCACGGATCGGCCATGTGCTCATCCTCCTGGATCAACTGCTCCCGCACTACATGAATATCCCGGGGCTCATCATCTATAGGTATCTGAGGTATCACCTCTCTAGCTGGACTGGATCCTCCTTCGGTAAACATCCTGACAACAAAATGTTTTAGGTTTTATTTAATATTTTCGATACTCGCGAGCACATAAGTTATTAACACATAGCACATAATGTCTTTATTGTTTAGCTTCAATGGATACCTTAATCCATTCCTTAAAACTCGATAAGAGTTAAACACCTCTATGTTTTCTATTTCCTTAAAGGTTACTTCCTAAGGTTTCCCCACCTAAGGTTCATAACCTAAAGCTTTGATACTAACACGAGAGACACCCCAAATCCAGATACTTCATTCTCACAGGATTTGGTGCTCACACAACAAAAACTATTACATATAACTACCCATAATAAAGGATAAAGACATAATTAAAATAATTTAAACAATAATCTCTCCAATTAAAGGGTTACATCATCATCTCAAATTAAATCCCAGGTAATCTAACCTTAAAATTATTACATAAGTTTCATGGAATACATCACATATTTAAAACAAGTCTTGAAACATAAAAAATTTAAATAAAATTATCATAAGTCTTCATCATTTGGACATCTTGCCCTTGCCTTTGCTAGTCGACGGCTCATCAACTTTCTCCACTTTAGCTGCATTGTTAATTGCAAGAGTGAGCAAACAAATGCTCACTGATATAGAACGTAGCAATGATAATAACATGAGAGTGAACAACAAAAGCTGAACAATAAGGAACTTGTTCTACAAATCAAACTAGAAAATAAGTTTGAACTTTAATTATCTGAGGGTCTTAAGACCACGAACTATTTCCCCGGTACTTAGGTATTATTACCCAACCTTAATAGTCATTTAGACTATACGGACCCTTCTTATCGTACTTAGGGGGATCAGCCTTTTGTACCATGTATTGTGCACAAACATCTAAACGTTACACGTATAAAATCCCCTATGTTAAGGTTGTTCGTCTTAGTTTGGATTTAGAATTTCCTCACTAAAGAAAGTTTAGTTTGGAACTAGCTTATCAGTGTTTTTAGAATTTTAGAACACGATTCGAATATAGATTAATTCAATCAATAAAGGTTTGCTTACTACTTGAAGGTTTAATACAATGATAAAGCTTTGAACAAGGTTATCAAAGTCAAAGATTGAATAACAATAATATATAATTGAGTAATCATGATATACATGCATAGCGCTATAGAAGAGTTAAAACAATCTCCCTTGAATCAATGTATTAGAACATTATATGCTTTGAATAATAATTAGGAAACTAAATCTCGCTCAATGTAATGAATTAGGTTACATAAGCTTGTACAAACATACGCAAGATAGGTTAAGCTTGCTCAAATTCATAAAGAATGTTAGAAACTTGCGAATAATAATATAGGAATGGAAACTCATGCGTTCAATATGAGAAGAACAAAGTTCGAAAGCTTGCTCAATTGTAAAGAGATAAGGTTTAGAACTTGCGCAATTATAAAAGTAGGGTTAGAGAACTTGCCTCATGCGTAGGTTAAACAATCACTACTCATGTTCACCCCAAGTCCTACACATACCATATGTATTGACAATACACATTAGTTACACTAACATTACCTTGATGAGTTGCTTTCTACTTTTAGTATAGCTACTAACTAAGTTTAAGTTTAAACAACATCGCATCTTTTCATGAACATTACTTTTTAGTTTTATTACAACTACTTAAGTGATCATGTCATTGCACCACATACATATTAACAACTTGATATAACATCCTATTACATGTCCAACATGTTATCATTAAGTTACACTAAAACACAAAGGATTGCACTTGCATTCGCGCATCCCGACGCCCTTCGATTGGCTCCAAATACACAACAGTCCTAAAGATGGCCATTTTGACCCTTCATAACGATTTAAAATTGCAAACCTTAAAGAATAAAAGTTATAGACCTATTCGTCCTCTTTTCGAATCCTCTTGAATCACCTCAATCGGAGTTCGTATGAAAACGTTATGGCCATTTTACTACAGGAGGTCAAATCGTGTCCGACCTGCACCACTTTTTCGGTAATGGGGCACAAGATAGTGGCGCCAAGGAAATTTGGCGCTTAGGCGCGAATTTGGCATCGGGGCTCAATTATGTAACACCCAAAACCAGAAATAAAACCAAGCTACTGTGTCTTAATTTCTAACACCCATTAACAACACCCATTAACATGTGTAATCCATGTAAAGTACACATAAATATTACCAAGCATATATGTACCAATTTAAACAACTAAACAAAAATTTTAGAAAACTTAAATTTTGAAAACACGGTTTAAAAACCAAAACTCCATAGTTGATATATTTCAACACAGTAAACACTGTAAATTCTAAGAACAACCAATTTGTTTACTTTAACTACAATTCTCTGAAATTCATAACAAACGAATTAACATAATCATAGTTTAATATCTCAATTAGTATAATCTAATTTTGTTATCATATAAAATTTAACAATCAATGTTCATATCTTTATTTGTAAAACTATTTTTCTTCTTGTAACCATAAATTAGCATACAATCTTATCTATACATTAAGCATACAATCATATATATACATATTTATATGCTAGTTATTACCAAAACACATGATTTAGTAAAGCATAGTTTACAGACAATTTTTGTAAAGCACCTTATATTACAGTCAAATTCACATACACATAGAGACTTTAGGCATAATTACGTAAAACATATATAAGTATAAAGGTTATGCCACATACCTTCTAATTGCTCAGCAATCCTTGCTAACACCACTAGAATTGTTTGAAAACCTCACGTGTACACTCTCAATCTCCTCTGCAATTCTCTCTTCCTCTGTTTTCTTTCTATACTAACAAGCCTTGGAAAATAATGCGTAGAGTTATAAACTGACTCCCACGCTCTCTTTCTGTTAAGGAAATCAAAGGACGCCAGTTAAAATAAGCCAAAGGCCACAAGGCCCTATTTAGCTAACACATAAATCCCATAACTAAATTATTTAAATAATATTTATATTATATAGTTACATTTGTCACACATTACTTCAATTAATTAAATAACTTTGATTTTAGCTTATAATAATAATAAAATTCTTATTATCATTATACTTAAAATTAATAAATAATTATATATCTAATTTAATTAATAAATTAGACACATCACTTTATTTAATTTATTCATTTTCATTAAATTAAACAATTCATTTAATTAACTAATTTCTTAAATATTAAGCAATTGATTTAATTTAATTATCTCCTTAAATTAAATCCAACAAATAAAATTATCATTACTCGATTCAATTAACATTAATTAATTTAGTTACTAAATTAATTCATCACAATTCATCAAATATTTATTTTCCTCAACAACTAAATTATTTAAAATATTTATTTAATTCAATAAATATTTGTAAATTAAATTACAAATTCCTAGATCGTTACACGAGGAACCTAAATAAAATTATCACGGGTTAGTTAATCATAAATTCTTGCGAAGTTTATACCATATTAGATACTGGTTCTACTCACTCTTTCATTTCACCTAGTTGTGTTCAATGTTTGAATTTAACTCCAGAGAAGTTAGACTTTGATTTATCTGTTGAAACTCAATTGGGAGAAACCTTTGTTACCTCCACTATTTATAAATCTTGTTTGATTCAAATCAACACTTTCACGTTACCTGTCGATCTTATCTCTTTGAAAATACTTGCCTTAGATGTGATTTTAGGAATCGATTGGTTAACTACTCATCATGCTTTTAGTAAGGTTGTTAGCTTTCATATTCCTAACCAGCCTGTTATGCGAATTCAAGCAACCAAACCACTAAAGTCAATCATTGTCACATCAAGCCATAAGTAAATAGCCCCGATCCTTTCATTGTTGACTTCCTTGTAATGCACCGAAGCCAGACTTTCTGTAGGCAACGTCGTGAATAACGGTGGCAAGTTGATAGGTATCAATGTGACGTGCTATCCAAGTCTTGGATGAGGGTCACAGTTTTGAATGATATTTCTATCGTTAATAAATTTCTTGACGTATTTCTGAAGACTTCTTGGCCTACCCTAGAGCGTGAAATCGAATTTTGTACTGACCTCAGTACAAAACCCCATTTCTAAAACCCTTAAATATTTCTTCAACTAAAACGAACGTAACATGCATCAAAGACGTTGACTCGAGCTGTTGAAGATTACGATCGTACCATTCAATACCATCGTGGGAAAAGTGAACGTGGTAGATGATGCGTTGAGTAGAAGATCGTATGAGTTTATGAGTGTGAATATACGAACCTACGTGAAGATAACGAATATACAAATAGAATCGACTTTAATCGATAAAGTTAAAGCCGCTCAAACTACACACCCGAAGCTGATGAATGTGAAAAAAGAAGGTTCAAGAGGGCGTTATTCTAGAAGCAAGAATTGATGAACAGAGGAAACGTCAACCCTCGATTTAATTGGTCCATTTGAAATCCTCGATTAAGTAGGAACTGTGGCTTATAAACTCATTTTACCGCCTAGTATATCGCGTGTTCATAACGTTTTTAACGTATCGATGTTACGTAAATATGTGGACGACCCGAACCACATTATTGATTTAGAACCGGACGAGATAGCGGATAAATTAACATATGAAGATGTACCTGTTAAAATTTTGGATAAGAAGGATCATATTCGACACTCAAAGGTTATACCTCAAGAGTTAGAATCTAACGAGGTATCCTCATCCTGCTTGGCATACCTGTGCACGTATATAAATTTTGAGGAGAAATTTCATAAGGAGGGGAGATTTTAAAATCCCAAATTTTATGAATAAAATTTAAATTTCTCAAAATATTCTTTTGAATATTATGGTGTGAATTTGAGATAATGTTATAGTTGTGGGCAGGATTTATAAATTTTGCAAAGTATGCAAGTTGTTTTATCTCTTCGTTTCTTCTTGACTTCAATTTCTACATAGTAATCTCCCACGAGTCCTTTTCTATCTTAAACAATTATCTTTTCCTTATTCACCAAGATAAATATGATAAATCCAATATTGTTTCACCTCCTTTCTTCTCGTTGTAGGATTCTTCTTGCCTCTTTCCTTCCATGAATATGAGCATTAAATACGATCACCAAGATTTTGACTTTATTGCAACAAAATATTAAATCCTACAAAATAAAATAAAACATATTAATTTAATAAACTAATATAATTAAAAGGAAAAAATTAGGGATAATAGAATGTATGAATTATGTGTCTATCAGATACCATATTGTTTTATCATGCTAGAATGCTACAACAGACATTTTTAACGTCTTTGGATGTTCTAACTTAATTTTTTATTTTGAGGGGTTTGTTATTGTTAGTCTCATCTTTGTTTCGTACAAGACATTCAAATATATATATATATATATATATATATATATATATATATATATTGAATACTATACACTACTTGGGATGATTATGGATGTGATTCTAGCTTGATTCCTTTGAGCCACCAAGTGAACCAAAAGGTCAAACCTATGATGCAAGAATAAATAAAAGAATATAACTATTACATTCAAATACGGGCTCCTTTACAAATGGGTATTCAATGCTTTTGTTCTTCAGCTCTAATTACTAAGTAATTCTACTAAATCCTATTACAATCTTTTTTTTTATAAAATAAAAACCAAAAACCTTGATCAACAGTTAATGAGAAGTACATAGGAGGGAGGTAAAATTTACACCAGAAAATTAGAAATGCGAGGTACGCAGACACCAATATTTATAAAAACTCATTCATTTAAGCATCCATTTTTTTAATCCAATCACATTGGTCTATAGTCCATAATCATTCTCTTATAATCATACATGCATCACATGTATCAATAATATACATCTCATGAATTAAATATTTTGTATAAATATTAATATCATTTAATGGGTAATTTTAACTTGCCTAAAATCCAATTTCAAGTTCAAATAAACTCTTTATTTTACCTTTAAACAATTTAAAATTAGAATTAAATTTTGAAATAAAAATCTACAATTTAAATTAAATTCCAAGTGAAAATTAAATTTTAATTTCAATTTTAAACTATTTAAAACCTTGGAGCATAATTTAAATCGTAATACAATTTAAATTTCAAAAATTAATGTAAGACCCCAACTTTTATGAATAAAGATTAATTTTTCTTTAAATATTATTTTGAACAATAAGGACAAATTTTGCAAAGTAAGCAAGTTGTCATAAAATATTCGTTTGGTCGAGGAATATTTTTTTTATCAGGGAATATTCATACGACGGCACAATCATTAGTGGACCCCACAACAAAATTATTGTCGAAGTTAGAAAATGACAGGAATAAATTTTTATAAAAATAAAGGCAAAAGTTTTACCGTTAACTGTTGAAATACCCGGTGATAAAAATATAGTAATACGCGTGGTTGCATAGTAGCACACGGTATTGTACAATATCTTTGATTATTGATGCTTACGTGAGAAGTCACTCAGTTATACTTAATTATTGCAACAATAATTGCTGCATAGTATCTCACATTGTTGATTCAATTATTGTCACAGTATCATCTGCATAATATTTTATATTATTAAATCAATAATTGGGACGATAAAGTTATTCATTTTATTATTTGCATTATTGACGATGTGTAGAAAGTTCTATCGAGTAAAGGGGTTTGGTCACCTAATTGCACGCCAATAAGGAGAAGTCCTTATCGGAAAGCCACCTCTTTCTTGGGAATGATCTGGTTGTTAATATTGCAAGTTATAATATTAATGATAAATAAATATTATTAAAAATATGTTTAGTGAAGCCAAGTGAATTGAGATAAATAGAGGGATTTTTTTATGAAGTATTTGTTATAAATTTGGCTTATTATATGGACCTCTACTTATTCATTTTTCAAAATCGTCGAGAGAAAGTTATCTCAGTTTTGTTTTATTACTTATATATATATATATATATATAAGTTTTGTTTTTTATATAAAATAGAATATATTATATTTTGTTGCATAGTATTTGCATAGTGTGTGCATAGTGCAACATAGTAAAATCAAAATTTTTTATAAATTAATTATTAGTGAATATAGTGGTTTGTGTGGGTCCTTGATTTTATTTTCTAAATAGTATCCTGCCATTCTCCTATAAATATGATACTTAGTTTAGAAACGAAAATCACACCAGAATCAGAGAATTCTTCTTATATAATATTGAGCGTATTTTTTTTTTGAGTTTAAGGAAGCTTTGAGTGTAAAAAATACTGCAAGTTTTTTTCAAGAATATCTCCGCTATACCAGTCAGAAGTACTCTCCTTTTAATGTAAGGGGTATTATTTATTTCATATTCGCTTACTATATTATTTTTCATATTCGTAAGGAATTTTATTTTCGTTCAATATTCGTAAAGAATATTATTTTCGTTCAATATTCGTAAGGAATATTATTTTCGTTCAATATTCATACGGAATATTATCTTCGTTCAATATTCGTAAGGAATATTATTTTCGTTCGACAGTTGTAAGGGATATTATTTTTGTTCAATATTCATAAGAAATAATATTTCTTCCATACTCTGTAGTATGTAAGTAATATTATTTCATTTCAGATTCCGAATTCTACACTCATTTTGTTAAGTATTACTTTTATACTCCTTGAAATTAGTAGAATATCCTTGAAATTTGCAATTCATCTAGTATCATTTCATAAGAATATTTTTCTGATCATTCTTGTAAAATTTTAATCTTTTCATGCCGGGGTACTATTCACGAAGTACTATTCATGGGGTACTATTCTCTCAGTTACTATTCACAAAAAAAAATTGATTTCTTTTCTGTCCAAATTATTTTTGATACATGAATATTATTCTTGAATTTTACTCCACAAAGAAGTTATCATATTGACAATTTGGAAATTTTTAAACTCTGGATAAATTAAAAATCTTTAATATTTATCCTTGATTTCGTTTGATTGATGCTTATATCATTGTCATCATCCTCATGCTTATATTGTGATAAAGTCATTTTTGGCCCGTAGTGCATAGATGGACTATTGATTAGTATGATTATGACCAGGAATTATGTACTGGTATAATCATGACCTGTAATGTTACCAATGATATGGTAAAAATCATCGTTGGCCCGTAGTGCATTGATGGACAGTTGTTGACATGATCATGACCATTGGTGATAATAAGGAATATCATTGACCCGTAGTGCATGGATAATTCGTGGATGTAATACTAACGAATATCCTTGGCCCGTAGTGCATGGATAATTCGATGATGTGGATTATTTATTAAGCTGTGTTACAGCGATAAAATATTGATGATGAACTTTTAAATCATAGAAGATAGTAGATATCATGCTCTACTCGACTCTTCTAATGGATTACTTGTTCCACTGTAGTTAAACTTGTTGTTTATTGTATTCTATCAATTTTACACTGTTGAAGGCTAACGATAATTTATTTTGCATTATCTTAGTCATAATATTTTTACTGGGCTAGTTGAGCTCACCCTTTGCTTTCATTGTTCTCTTCAGGAAATGAGAATATAGATGGGACTAGTCGAGAAATAGAGTAATGATCCAAGATGGTGGCTATAGTAGTCCTCACTATTCTATGAAATAGTGTGATAATAATTATAATGAGGACTTCATTTGAGTTTGGATATTGTCTACGAGATAATATTCGTGTTAAAACTCTCAGCAATGTTTTGTCGTATTTTACATGATATTTGTATAATTAAGTTTGTATTTAAATTATGTACTATGTATTTGGCGACTTAGAATGGGTTGTGTATACCTATTTTGGGAGCGTCACAGTTGGTATCAAAGTTTAAGGATATGATCCTTGGCTGAGATTTGAGGCTAGAACTAGGATGAGAGAGACAGATAAATCCTTCGCTAGTATGACCTACCTAAGCTTATTTGTTATTTAATTAGTCGGTTAGAATATAGGGATAATATGTGGTATGTCAATTAACCCTTATTTTGTGACAGTATTTGAGAATGACATCTAAAAATCAGGAGATGAACTAGATATAGTTTTAAGTGCTGAATCAAGGAGATTCATTTAAAGAATACATATTGGAGTATAATATCTTGTTATAACACAGATTTTTATTGGGGAGTACTAATTAAGTTATTAAACTTGATTGTAGGATGTCAGAAGAAGAAGAAATCAGAGATATCCATGTGATGAGTGAAGAATTAATAGTTGCACCCGAGCTAGTCGCAGAGGTAGCAGCTGAGAGTGAGGAAGAAGAGGAACCTGAGGAGGATTTACTAGGAGAATTTTATGATCAAAATGTAGAATAACAAGATCGTATTCGTGAGTTAGAAGAGCAGGGTGAAGAACGACAGGCGGTCGTGGAACAAAGGGATGCAATAATTCAAGATTTTACTACTCGATATGAGATGCTTGAACAAAAGCTCTCTTTGGCAGAGTATAAGATAATAAAGCTGAAATCTGAGAATTTAAATGTCAAGGATCAGCTGAAAGAAGAATCAACTGAACGAGTGAGAATGGAGGATGCATGGGTAAAAGCCGCACGACACGCTGATATTGTAGAAAGAGAAGTCTGATCCAAGAAGGTTAAAATAGATGATATGTATTTCTCTTTTTGGACAGCAATTGGGAGAACCCAACATCGAGTTTTGAATTACCCTGTACAGAGTGGTCAACCCCAATTCGATATGGATCAAAGATTAATGATTCAGATCATGGATCAGGAGTACGACGAAGAAGTTGTGGGTGAAATATGCCCTATAGCGAAGTCAATTCCAGTGGTAATGATAACACCAAAGGCTATCCCAGATAAGTCAAAGCCGGTAGTTCAAGGAAGAGCATTTTTCGTGACTACCCAAAAAGCGAGGAACCAGAACAAATTTATCACGGGTAAGCTAATCATAAACTCTTGTGAAGTCTATACCATATTTGATACCGGTTCTACCCATTCTTTTATTTCTCCTACTTGCGCTCAACGTTTAAATTTGACTCCAGAGAAATTAGACTTTGACTTATCTGTTGAAACTCCATTGGGAGAAACCTTCATTACATCCACTGTTTATGAATCTTTTTTGATTCAAATCGGCACCCTCACGTTACCTGTCGATCTTATCTCTTTGAAAATACTTGCATTTGATGTGATTTTAGGGATCGATTGGTTAACTACTCATCATGCTAAAATTAATTATTTTCGTAAGGTTGTTAATTTTCATATTCCTAACCAACCTATTATGCGAAGTCAAGAAACCAAACCACTAAAGTCAATCACTATCATATCAAGCCATAAAGCCATTCGTTTATTAAAAAATGGATGTCAAGCTTTCTTTAGCCCATGTCACAGATTTAAACAAAAATATGTCAGATTTGAATGATATTTCTATTGTTAATAAATTTTCTAACGTATTCCCTGAAGAACTTCATGGCCTACCCCTAGACGTGAAATCAATTTTTGTATTGACCTTGAACCCGGTATAAAACCCATTTCCAAAACCCCATATCGAATGACTCTCTATTAACATTAAGAGTTAAAACCCAACTGCAAGAATTGTTAGACATCGGTTTCATTGGCCCTAAGACGTCTCCTTGGGGTGCTCTTGTTCTATTCAGTAAAGAAGAAAAGATGGGAGTTTGCGACTTTGTATTGATTATCGGAGTTGAATTATGTCACCGTCAAAAATAGGTACCCGTTGCCTCGCATCATTGATGACTGTTTGACCCCATAAGGTGCCAAATTCTTTTCAAAGATTGATATTCGTTCCGGATATCATCAGTTAAAGATTAAAACTGATGACATTCCAAAGACTGCTTTTAGAACTCGGTACGAGCATTACGAATTATTAGTCATGTCTTTTGGATTGACTAATGCTCTTGCTGCCTTCATGGATATAATGAACCGAGTATTCAAGAAATATTTGGATCATTTTGTGGTTGTCTTTATTGATAACATTCTCATATACTCTAAAAGTCGTGAATATCATGAACAACACTTGAGGCTGATACTCCAAAAGTTTCGTGAAAATAAGCTTTATGCCAAGTTGAAGAAATGCGAGTCTTGTCTTGAGGAAGTAGCATTCCTTGGGCACGTGATATAAAATCATGGAATATCTATTGACCCATCGAAGATTGAAGCAATACAAAGCTGGGAGAAACCTAAGTTAGTGACCGAAGTACGTAGTTTTCTGGGCTTAGCTGGATATTATCAGAGATTCGTGGAAGGATTTTCTTGAATCGTTACTCCATTAACTCAAATTGACTAAAAAATATACAAAATTCATTGGAGCGAGGAATGTGAGAAGAGTTTTCAAGAACTCAAGAGGAGACTCATTTCAAAGACATGTTCTTACAATACCATCCGGTTGAAGGATTTGTCATCTATAGCGATGCTCGTGCAAGAGGGTTAGGATGTGTTCTCATGCAACATGGGAAATTCATAGCCAATGCCTCACGATAACTCAAAGAATATGAGAGGAATTATCATACTCATGATCTAGAGTTGGCAGCAGTCATTTTTTCGTTTAAAATCTGGAGGCATTACCTGTATAGGGAGAAAGTGGAGATTTATACGGATCATAAAAGCCTCGAATATTTCTTCACCCAAAAGTAAATCAACATGCGACAACGACGTTGGCTCGAGCTGTTAAATGATTAAGATCATACCATTCAATACCATCCTGGAAAAGAAAACGTAGTAGCTGACACGTTGAGTAGAAGATCATATGCAGGTACAAGTGCGATATTGTCAATGCAAAGGCCCATTTGGTATGACTTACAAAGGATGGAGATAGAGTTAAAGACTCCAAGAACCCACGTGATGACGTCAAATATACGAGTAGAACTGACTTTAATTGATAAAGTCAAAGCTGCTCAAGCTACAGACCTAGAGCTGATGCGTATGAGGAAGAAAGTATAAGAAGGTGCTATTCCGGAAGCAAGAATCGATGAAGAAGGAATACTTCGAGTCAACTCCAGAATTTATGTTCCTCACGACTCTATTTTAAAGTATAAAATCATGATGGAGGCACACAACACACCGTTTGTAATCCATCCTGGGAATACCAAAATGTATCGTGATCTTTGATATACATTTTGGTGGAGCAATATGAAGAGAGAGATATCAGAGTTTATCTCAAGGTGTTTAACTTGTCAACGTGTCAAGGCGGAGCATCAAGTGCCAAAAGGTCCATTACAACCGCTTTAAATTCCAGAATGGAAGTGGGAGCACATTACCATGGATTTCGTTATTGGTCTTTCCACGGTTTCTCAAGGCATAGATGCAATTTGGGTCATTGTCGATAGATTAACCAAGTCTGATCATTTCTTACCTATACGAAAAACTTATTCACTTGAACGTCTTGCTCGTATGTACATAAATAAGATTGTAAGACTGCATGGTATGCCGATATCAATAGTTTTTGATCGAGACCCAAGATCCACTTCACGGTTTTGGGTCAGTTTGCAAAAAGCTATGGGCACGGATTTATGATTCGATTCTGCATATCATCCTCCGACGGACGGGCAGTTGGAGAGGACTATTCAAACTCTTGAAGATCTATTAAGACTCTATTTCCTTGACTTCAAAGGAAGTTAGGACAAGTTTTTGCCATTGGTGGAATTCTCCTACAACAACAGTTATCAAGTAAGTATTGGCATAGCTCCATTCGAGGTGTTGTATGGATGAAAGTGTCATTCTCCAGTATGCTGGGATGAGGTGGGTGAAGCAACGTTATTGGGACCAAAATTGGTACGCATGACTACGGAAAAGATTTAAATGATCCGATAACGTATAAAAACCTCACAAGATCGACAAAAGAGTTATGTTGATCTTCATCGAAGGGACGTGGAATTCAATGTTGGAGATCATGTTCTTACGTGTTGCTCCATGGAAAGAAGTTACGAGATTTGAAAAGAGAAAAAAGCTCAATCCTCGACCGAGTAGGAACTGTGGCCTATAGACTCGCCTTACCGCCAAGTATGTCTTGTGTTCATAACGTTTTTCACATATCTATGTTGCGTAAATATGTGGAAGACCCGAACCACATAATTGAATTAGAACCAGACGAGATAGCGGAAGATTTAATGTATGAAGAGATACTGTTAAAATCTTGGGTAAGAAGGAACATATTTTACGCTCCAAGGTTATACCTCAAGTCAAAGTTTTGTGGAGAAACCACGATATTGAGAAAATCATCTGGGAGTTAGAATCTGAAATGAAATCAAGGTAACCTCACCTCTTCTATATACCAGGTACGTACACCAATTTTGAGGATAAAATTTCATAAGAAGGAGAGGTTGTAAGACTCCAACTTTTATGAATAAAGATTAATTTTTCTCTAAATGTCATTTAGAATATTATGGTATGGATTTGATATAATGTTATAGTAGTGGATAATATTTACAAATTTTGCAAAATAAGAAAGTTGTCATAAAATATTCGTTTGGTCGGAAAATATTCGTTTTATAAGGGAATATTCGTACGAAGACACAATTATTGGTGGAACCCACAACGGAATTACTGTCGGAGTTAGAAAATGACAGAAATAACTTTTTATAAAAATAACAAAAAAAGTTTTACCATCAACTGTTGAAATACCCGATGATAAAAGTATAATAATATACTAGCATTTTAAAGTAGCACATGGTATTGTATAGTATCTTTGATTATTGATGCTTGCATGAGAAGTCACTCAGTTATACTCAATTATTACAAATGAAGAATTGTGATAATATCTCACATTATTGATTCAATTATTATCACAATATCATCTGCACAATATTTTATATTATTAAATCAATAATTGAGACGACAAACTTATTTATATTATTATTTGAATTATTGACGATGTCTAGAAAGTTTTGTCGAGGAAAGGGGTTTGGTCACCTAATTGTGCCCCAATAAGGAGAAGTCCTTATCAAAATTCTCCATCTTTCTTGGGAATGATCTGGTTGTTAATATTGCGACTTATAATATTAATGATAAATAAATGTTATTAAAAATTTCTTTAGTACTGAAGCCAAGTGAATTGAGATAAATAGAGGGGTTTTTTATGAAGTATTTGTTGTAAATTTGGCTTATTACATGGACCTCCACTTATTCATTTTTCAAAATCGTCAAGAGAAAGTTATCTTAGTTTTTTTATTACTTATATATATATATATATATGTGTGTGTGTGTGTGTGTGTGTGCAGTCCGTGATTTTATTTTCTAAATATTATACTTCCATTCTCCTATAAATAGGATGCTCAGTTTAGAAATAAAAATCACACCAGAATCAGAGAATTCTTCTTCTATAATATTGAGCGTATTTCTTTTGAGTTTAAGGAAGTTTTGAGTGTAGAAAATAGTGCATGTTTTCTTCAAGAATATCTCCGTTATACCAGTCAGAAGTACTCTCCTTTAAAGATAAGGGTAATTATTTATTTCATATTCGCTTACGATATTATTTTTCGTATTTATAAGGAATTTTATTTTCGTTCAATATTCGTAAGAAATATTATTTTCGTTCAATATTCGTAAGGAATATTATCTCCATTCAATATTCGTAAGAAATATTATTTTCGTTTGACAGTTGTAAGGGATATTTTTTTAATATTCATAAGAAATAATATTTTCTTCCATACTATGTAGTATGTAAGTAATATTATTTTGTTTCAGATTTTGAAATCTACACTAATTTTGTTAAGTATTGTTTCTATACTCCTTGAAATTAGTAGAATATTCTTGAAATTTGCGCTTCATCTAGTATCTTTTCATAAGAATATTTTTCTGAATATTCTTGTTAAATTTTAATCTTTTCATGCCGGGGTACTATTTATGGGGTACTATTCAGGGGGTACTATTCACTCGGGTACTATTCACCCGGGGTACTATTCACAACAAAAATTGATTTCTTTACTGTCTAACTTATTTTTGATACATGAATACTATTCTTGAATTTTACTCCACAAAGCACTTATCATATTAACAATTTGAACATTTTTAAAATCTGGATAAATGAAAAATCTTTAATATTTGTCCTTGATTTCTTTGGATTGATGCTTATATCATTGTCATCATCATCATGCTTATGTTGTGATGAAAATCATCTTTGGCCCGTAGGGCATAGATGGACTGTTGATTGATATGATTATAACCAGGAATTATGTGTTGGTATAATTATGACATGTAATGTTACAAATGATGTGGTAAAATTCCTCATTGGCCTGTAGTTCATTGATGGACAGTTGTTGGCATGATCATGACCATTGGTGATAATAACGAATATCCTTGGCCCGTAGTGCATGGATAATTCGTGGATGTGATACTAACGAATATCATTGGCCCGTAGTGCATGGATAATTCGATGATGTGGATTATTTATTGAGATGTGTTAAAATATTGATGATGAACTTTTAAATCATAGAAGATAGTAGATATCATGCTCTACTTGACTCTTCTAATGGATTGCTTGTTCCGCTGCAGTTAAACTTGTTGTTTATTGTATTCTATCAGTTTTACACTGTTGAAGGCTAACAATAATTTATTCTGCATTATCTTAGTCATAATATTCTTTACTGGACTAGTTGAGCTCACCCTTTGCTTTCATTGTTCTCTTCAGGAAATGAGAATATAGATGGGACTATTCGGAGAATGGAGTGATGGTCCAAGATGGTGGCTATAGTAGTCCTCAGTATTCTATGAAATAGTATGATAATAATTGTAATGATGACTTCATTTGAGTTTGGATATTGTTTACGAGACAATATTCGTGTTAAAACTCTCAGCTACGTTTTGTCATATTTTACACGACAGTTGTTTAATTAAGTTTGTATTTGAATAATATACCATGTATTTGGCGGCTCAGAATGGGTTGTGTATACCTATTTTGGGGGCGTCATAATTAATATTACAAAAAATAAAAAATAAAAAAAAGGTCAACTCTTGATCAAAAACCTTTAAAATAAATAATTAAACAAGCCTTAAAGACAAACTTCAAAACCAAAACTCTCTATTAACAAATTTATAGTATAGTTTACATATTAAACATGTTGATTCTTAATTAAAATTGATTATAGTGTAGTGGTAAGGGTTGTAAAATAATAACCAAGTTTTTAGAGGTTCAAAACTCTCTAGTAACAAATTTATGTTTTTTAAAGGAGGAGGCTGATGTTAGTGCCTACTCAACACCACATCAACGACACATCAACAGATCAGTGCCAAGTCGTCAGGTCAACAGTTGACCATTTGTTGACTTTGACCAAAAAATTATTGTTTTAAAATTAATTTTTCAACATAAAAAAATTGATTTGACACAAATATTTATACTCATTTAAATTATATCAAATCTATATTAATACTAGTTGGTAGCCCGTGTAATACACGGGCTAGTTTGAATAATGAATTTAATAATTTGTTCGACATTCATATAAAAAAAACTCGAAGTAAACAATTCATGTAAATTAATTACGCCCTTAAAAGCTTCCTAAATAGTTTATGGGATAATCAACACAAAGCACGTATGAACTGAGGTTTTCTTTTTCAGTATATATTTTACTATCTAATGGTTAAATGCTTGTGTAGATATACTATATGATGAGTGGGATTTATACGTGTGAATCGGATCCTTTATTGCTTAAGAAGTTGCTTGTTCTTCGTAATTTATATAGTTTTTATATCATTTTGTTATTATTTTGCTTAATCTATGTGTTGCAGGGCTTATTAGGTCATTTCCAGCTTGAAGGGACAAACATGTCAAATTTTCTCATCTAAGGTTTCTAAGCGTTGATGCTAGGTTTAAAAAAAGCTGGCATTAATTCCTCCTCCACAACAAAGTGACATCATCCCAGTGCTACAGAGCCCCATTTCCTTTACAAACTGGCGCTAAAATGCCACTTCTCGATTGAATGTCTTTGACTCGGTAACGCAATGTTGTTCAAGGCTTAAACTTAGATCGCATGACGCCACCTCCGGTGCCCAGGCATAAATTAGATCTTAATGACCTAAAAAGCTAAGGATATAAATGATTCATCAGCAGCAACCTCCAAGAATAGTGGAGAGAGATTAGGAGTAGTTTTTAAAGCTTTTTAGCTTAGAAGAGAAAGAAGTTGGTCTTTAAGGAATCAAAGCTCATTGCATCCTTCATAGCTCGGACTCTACATGGAGAAGAGAAGAGTTGGAGCCAGAAAACTTCACAAAAGGAGTTTTCTTTATCCAAATCTTTCATTCATTTGTAAATTTTTGAGCATGTTAAACACTTTGAAAATGTTAATTAGTCCCATAGTTATGAACTAATTACATTTATAGGATTGCAATGTAACCTAATGATGAAATTAATTGAATTTTTCTCCTATATATTATAATGAATCATTTTGGAATGGGTTGTTATATTTCATGCTTATTTATTGGTTGCTTGAATTTGATATAGGTATTAATGGATATTGAAAAATGGATGTTAATATCTAACCCTAAAATACAAGAACACTTGTTATGACCATGCCTATGGGAATGAAAGCATATTATACATAATAGAATAGACATATCTCTATTTGCCTTGTGTAACCATTGAGATTAAGCTTAATGACCCTAGTCCAGTTATTTTCACCATAGAAATATTGTGATTCATCTAGCTAAGGGATGTGCATTTGACCATCAAAAGAGGTTTATATGTACTTACTATTCTCGGTTGGCCATTCCTATGATTTGTTAGTAAAGTGGAGAGCTAAGAGATTAGGCAACGCATTAGGGGAGTTGTAATCCTAGCTTGACTTACTTGTGCAACTCAATCTCTTAATTTATTATTTTTAAGCATATAGTTTTAACACACCTTCTTTAATCACTTGTTTAGATAAGACCGTATTATTCCAATTTTAGTTTTTGACTAGCTTTAACATTTTATCTCCGTGGGTACGACACTCAAATGATCAATTTATTACTTGTTAGACCGTGTATACTTGCGCGTGTTTAGTGATTCGTAATCTGTACAACAAGTTTTTGGCGCCGTTATCGGGGACTTAGTATTTTTTTTATCAATATTAATACTAATTCAATATGATCTTAATTTGAACTGATATATCTGTTTAATCTTCTTCTCAGGTAGTCTCGACTGTATATGCCACCTCGAAGGATTCAAAATATAATACCTCTTGATTCTGAGGTAGACAGAACGTATAGACGACTGAGAAGAGAAAGAGCTCGGGACATACCTACTCCTGTCATAGTGGCCGAGGAAATTCAAAAATCTTTAAGGGAGTATGACATGCCCCATATCGCAGATTTATAAGCGAACATTCTCAGACCCACAATTCAAGCTAACAACTTTGAGATCAAGGTGGGCACCGTTCAAATGATACAAAATTATGTTCAGTTCAGAGGATTTCCAAATGATGACCCGAACGATCATTTGATCAATTTCTTGGAAATTTGTGATACATTTAAATGCAATAGAGTGTCCGATGATGCTATCAGACTCCGACTGTTCCCATTCACTCTACGGGACAAGGCCAAGAGTTGGTTACATTCACTTCCGCCAGGCTCCATCACCACATGGGATGACTTGGCTCAGAAATTCATGGTGAAGTTCTTTCCGCCCGTAAAAATAGCCAGGCTCAGACATGACATCACATCCTTCGTCCAATTTAAATCTGAGTCTCTGTACGACTCGTGGGAGAGATTCAAGGATTTAGTGAGAAGATGCCCACACCATGGATTGCCAGAATAGCTTCCCATTCAGACTTTTTATAATGGTTTATACGGGTCTACTCATTCGAGTATAGATGCCTCATCTGGTGGGGCTTTCATGTCAACATATCATGCAGAATGGTACGACTTGGTGGAGATAATGGCTGCCAACAATTACCAGTGGCCCAATGATAGGCAAGCACCAAGGAGAGTGGCAGAGGTGTATGAGGTTGATTCAGTCATGGTACTAGCTGCTCAGGTTGCTACTCTTACCAAAAGACTCGACACCATGGGAGTGAAATCAGTGCAAAACATACAAAGTGTCGCAGTGCCATGTGAACTGTGTGCAGGGAGCCACCCAACTGATCAATGCGCCATTAGCCCTAAATCAGTTCAGTTTGTTTCAGACTACGGGCGGCAGTAAAATTCCAATCTTCCCACTCAGAACCATCCTGGACAGAGAAATCATCCAAATTTCTCATGGAGCAACACTAAAATCAACCAAGCACAACCATCTACCACTAGACCAACATATTCCAATCCTTCTGGTTTTCAAAACTAGAACTAATACCAACATCATCCATAAAGTTCTTACTAACCCCCACCTCCACAGGACAGAAAGCCCATTTTGGAAGATCTCCTCTTGAGATATATTGCCAAGAATAAAAAAAAGGAGAAATAATCAAGAGGCATCCATCTGGAACCTAGAAGTCCAAATGGGAAAATTGGCTACTACTTTGAACAGTCATCCTCCAGGCACATTGCCAAGTGACACTGATGTCAACCCCAAACGGGATGGCAAAGAGCAATGCAAAGCAGTCACACTCCGGATTGGAAGGACAGTAAATGAAACTGGTGGAGAGACTTCAACAATGCAATAGAAAGTGGTTGAAGAGGAGCCAAATGTGGAGCCAATTTTTGATAATTCTGGGGAGAAGAGAATGCACAGGATGAACCTATAAAACAAACCCCTACAGTTAGTAAGTCTAGTCCATCTATCCAATAGTTACCATTTCCCCAGCGCCTGCAGAAACAGAAGCTTGATAAATTTTTTTAAAAGTTTTTAGAAGTTTTCAAGAAGCTTCATATCAATATTCTTTTTGCAGAGGCGTTAGAGCAAATGCGTAGCTATGTAAAATTTATGAAGTACATCTTGTTCAAAAAGAGGAAGATGGGGGACTACGAGACAGTGACACTAAAGAAGGAATGTAGTGCAATCTTACACAACAAGCTTCCACCAAAGCTGAAAGATCCTGGGAGTTTCACTATACAGTGCACAATAGGGGATCATTTCATTGGCAAAGCCCCATGGCATTTGGGAGCTAGTATTAATATGATGCCCCTATCTTTCTATAAGAAGTTGGGGTTAAATGAGGCCAAGCCTACTGGTGTGACCCTGCAACTAGTTGACAGATCTCTTACTTACCCGAATGGGATTGTGGAAGATGTTCTTGTCAAGGTGGACAAGTTCATTTTCCCCACGGATTTTATTGTCCTGGACTTCGAGGAGGACGGGGAGGTCCCGATTATCCTAGGCAAACCATTCCTGGAAATGGGCATGACACTAATAATTGTGCAGAAGGAGGAATTGACAATGAGAGTACAGGACCAGGAGGTAACATTCAATGTCTTCAGATCTATGAAGTTTTCTAGTGCCTCTGAAGATTGCTTCCAAATTAATGTGATTAAAAAATTGGTGCGTGATGTATTCTCTGAAAATTGCATGTCTGACTCACTTGAGGCTACGTTGACAGGTGCTAGTAATATGGAAGAGCCTACTCATCTTGAGTGTGCTAAGTGGTTAGATGCACCCCAGAGATCGAAACAGCTCCAGCAACAGTTCAAATCTCTGAATAATCAAGAAACATCTACTTCTAAGTCATAACCCTCAGTTATAGAATCACATGTCCTTGATCTCAAGCCCTTGCCAAGCCATTTGCGTTATGCCTATCTAGGGGAGTCATCCACCTTGCTAGTTATTATTTTTGCATCTTTAGATGAGACTCGGGAAGATAAGCTACTTCAAGTTCTCAGAAAGTATAAAATAACCTTGGGGTGGTTTATCGCAGATATTAAAGGTATCAGTCCATCTTTTTGCATGCACAAAATCCTACTCGAGGAGGGGTCTAAGCCTTCTATTGAACATCAGAGGCGGTTGAACCCCATTATGAAGGAGGTGGTCCGTAAAGAAATAATCAAGTTACTGGATGTGGGCATTATCTACCCAATCTTAGATAGTCCTTGGGTTAGTCCTATCCAATGCGTACCAAAAAAGGCGGCAAGACAGTAGTGTCAAAGAAGAATAATGAGCTTATTACCACCAGGACGATTACTGGATGGAGGGTATGTATGGACTATAGGAAGCTGAAAAAGTCCACTCGGAAGGATCACTTCCCTCTTCCCTTCATTAACCAAATGCTCGATAGACTCGTCGGGTATGAATTGTATTGTCTCCTTGATGGATACTCTAGTTATAATCAAATTGATATAGCACCCGAAGATCAAGAGAAAACTACATTTACATGTCCTTATGGGACCTTTGCCTTCCGAAAAATGTCTTTTGGGCTATTTAATGCTCCTGCAACATTTCAGCGTTGCATGATGTCCATCTTTTCTGATATGGTGGAACAGACCCTCGAAGTTTTTATGGATGATTTTTTTTGTCTTTGGGAGTTCTTTTGAAGACTGTCTACAAAATCTAACAATCGTTATGAAAAGATGCGTAGAGACAAACCTAGTGTTGAATTGGGAGAAATGCCAATTAATGGTGAGAGGGGGGATTATTTTGGGGCATAGGGTGTCTTCTTGCAGAATTGAAGTAGACAGAGTAAAATTGATGTTATCGATAATCTACCACCGCCATCATCAGTGAAAGGGGTAAGGAGTTTTCTAGGGCATGCGGGATTTTACAAACAGTTCATCCAAGACTTTTCGAAAATTACTAATTCGCTCTGTAGCTTATTGGAAAAGGATGTGTCTTTCAAGTTTGACAAAGCCTGCCTAGGAACATTTAAATTGTTAAAGGAAAGACTCATCTCAGCTCCTATTGTAGTGGCTCTTGATTGGACCTTTCCATTTGAACTTATGTACGATGCATGTGATTTTGCTATTGGAGCAGTGTTGGGACAACGAAGGGACAAGGTTTTTCACACGATTTACTATGCTAGTAAAACCTTGACTGGTGCTCAGCTTAACTACACCACAAATGAGAAAGAGCTTCTGGCAATAGTATATGCCTTTGGTCTAAAAAGATGGATGATGCCTTGTGGGCGTATCGCACTGCTTATAAAACGCCAATCGAAATGTCTCCGTATAGGCTTATTTATGGAAAGATATGTCATCTCCGGGTCGAATTGAAGCACAATGCTTATTGGATGATTCAAAAGCTCAACTTCGATTTGGATACAACGGGTGAGAAGATATTGTTACAACTGAATGAATCAGACGAGTTTCGGCTCCAAGCATATGAAAACTCTAAGTTGTACAAAGAGAAGACAAAAAGGTGGCATGTTAAAAAGATAGTAGAAAGAGATTTTGAACCGGGACAGAAAGTGATTCTCTTTAACTCCCGATTGAAACTGTTCCCTGGGAAGTTGAAGTCCCGATGGTCGGGCCATTCAAAATAGCCAAGGTATATCCTCATGGTGCAATTGAGGTTGAATACCCAAAATCTGACAAAACTTTCAAGGTGGATGGGCAACACCTTAAACACTACTGGGGTGGTGTGGTTGATCGTCAGAACACTTCCATTACACTGGGTGACCTAGTGTAAGACTGGGGGAAATGTCAAGCTGACGACATTAAATCTAGCGCTTGGGGGGGAGGCAACCCCATCTCAGTATCAAATTTTTTGTATCTCTTTGTTTCTGCCTAGTTTTAAATTGCATATTTTCTCTTTAGTTTGTTAACATAGGTTTCAATATGTTTATTACTGTAGTGTTTTATATAGTATGCATATAAGACCCCGGATTTTATGAAATAACAGTATTCAATTTTTTTTATAATTATTATTCTATTTAGTAAATGGTTAAATTGATAAAAGGTTAAAGTTAAGGGGAATATGTGAAATTTTTGCAAAGTATGCAAGTTGTCATAAAAAATTCGATTGGTCGGAGAATATTCATTTTATTAAGGAATATTCGTACGACGGAACAATTATTGGTGGACCCCACAATGGAATTACTGTCGGAATGAGAAAATGACAGAAATATCTTTTTGTGAAAATAACGGCAAAATTTTTACCGTTAGATTGTTGAAATACCTCAGTGTTAAAAGTACAGTAATACGCGTGGTTGCATAGTAACACACGGTATTGATTATTGATGCTTACATGAGAGTCACTCAGTTATACTCATTATTGCTACAGTAATTGCTGCATAATATCACTCATATTATTGATTCAATTATTGTCATAGTATCATCTGCACAATATTTTATATTATTAAATCAATAATTGAGACAAAAAAATTATTCATATTATTATTTACATTATTAACGATGTCTAAAAAGTTCTGTCGAGAAAAGGGGTTTGGTCACCTAATTGCGCGCTAATATGGAGAAATCCTTATCAGAAAGCCCCCTCTTTCCTGGGAATGATCTGGTTGTTAAATATTGTGAGTTATAATATTAATGATGAATAAGTTCGTGTTGAATAAAGATGAAATTATTGATAAAAAAATATTTCCATTGTGTTGGAATTATTAGTGTTAGTGGAAATCAACATTTATTTTGATAATAATTGATTTCTAGATGTTAAATTGACCAAACGGGCAATTAATCGGATAAATGAGCAATTAATTGCTATTAGTTCACATGAAAATTACTGTTGGTTAACATGTATAGAACTATTGATTCACATGCATTTACTATTAGGGGAGGTGGTGCAAGATTGATAATACTTGAAGAACTAAATTAAAAATAGAGATATAGATGAAGGTACTTTACTGTAATAATTAGAGCACCTAATCGTGCAATTATCGAAACTTTGTTTTCTTATAAATAGAAGCTCATTCTTCTTTCATTCTCACCAATTCACTAAGACTCACAAGAGCAATTATAGAGATAGAAGCTATAGAGAGAAAGAAGAAGAGTATTATGCTATTTCACTATTGCAGTATCCAACCTTCTACTAAGATAAGGGGTATTATTTATTTCATATTCACTAACGATATTATTTTCTATATTCGTAAGGAATTTTATTTTCGTTCAATTTTCATAAGAAATAATTTTTTCTTCCATACTCTGTAGTATGTAAGTAATATTATTTCGTTTCGTATTCCTAAATTCTACACTCATTTTGTTAAAGTATTGCTTCTATACTCCGTGAAATTAGTAGAATATCCTTGAAATTTGCACTTCATCTAGTATCGTTTCACAAGGATATTTTTCTGAACATTCTTGTTAAATTTTAAGCTTTTCATGTCGGAGTACTATTCACAGGTAATATTCATATATACGGTACTATTCACAGAATACTATTCATGGGAACTATTCATAAATACGGTACTATTCACGAAGTACTATTTATAAAGTACTATTCATGAAGTATTATTCCTAAAGTACTATTCATGGGGTACTATTCACAAAGTACTATTCACAGGGTACTATTCACTCAGTTACCATTCACCTAGAGTACTATTCATGATAAAAATTAATTTCTTTTCTACCCAAATCATTTTTGATACAATATTATTCTTTAATTTTACTCCACAAAGCAGTATCATGTTGACAATTTGGATATTATTGAATTCTGGATAAATTAAATTATAAATCTTTAAAATTTATCCTTGCTTTCATTTAATTGAATTCTTATATCATTGTCATCATCCTCATGCTTATATTGTGATGAAAGTCATCTTTGGCCGTAGTGCATAGACTGTTGATTGGTATGATTATGACCAGGGATTATTCGGTATAATCATGACCCGTAATGTTATAAATGATGTGGTAAAAGTCCTCATTGGCCCGTAGTGCATTGATGGACAGCTGTTGGTATGATCATAACCATGCGTTCTCTTCGGTCAATAGTGCAAAGATGAATTGTTGTTTGGCATGATCATGACCATTGGTGAAAACACGAATATCCTTGGCTCGTAGTGCATGGATAATTCGTGGTTGTGATACTAATGAATATCCTTGGCCGTAGTGCATGGATAATTCAGTGATGAGGATTATTTATTAAGTTGAGTCTCAGTGATAAAACTGATGATAAACTTTTAAATCATAGAAGATAGTAGATATCATGCTCTACTGGACTCTTCTAATGGATTGCTTATTCCGCTGTAGTTGTTGATCTAAAACTTGTTGCCTATTGTATTTTATCAGTTGTTATACTGTTGAAGGCTAAAGATAATTTATTCTGCATTATCTTAGTCATAATATTTTTTACTGGGCTAGTCGATCTCACCCTTTTCTTTCACTGTTCTCTTCAGGAAATGAGAATATAGCTGGGACTAGTCGAGAAATGGATTGACGGTCCAGATGGTTAGTTTAGTAGTCCTCATTATTCTGTGAAATAGTGTGATAATGATTATAATGAGATTGAATTTGAGTTTGGATATTGTTTAGAAGATAATATTCGTGTTAAAACTCTCAGCTAAGTTTTGTTGTAGTTTACACGACAGTTGTATAATTAAGTTTGTAGTTGTATTCTGTACCATGTATTTGGCGACTCAGAATGGGCGATGTATACCTATTTAGGGGGCGTCATAATGCATGTTAATGTGTATATACTATTGGTATATTCAGTAGTTTGAGTTAAACTAGTTATTATGTGGGTTTTAATTGTTTTTATATTGCTTTGAAAGTTGTGATAGCTTATCCTGGACTTGGCATGTGCAGAAACTAGGTAGAAAACTTTTATGCAGGGTCGGCACTGTATCGACAGAATTTGTACTTCAAGTCGCGCTGTAACGCCAATACTCCTTCAACTCATTGGAAAATTACGCTGCAGCGATAGAATTTGTACTTCAAGCCGCACTGCAGCGCCAATACTCCTTCAACTCACTGGAAACTCGCGCTGCAGTGGCAAAAATTACCCTTCGCCTCGCACTGCAGCGCCAAGTACATTTCTCAAATTTTAATCTGCGCAGCAGCGCCAATAAACAAAGTGAACCTCGCGCTGTAGCGCCACTAGTGAGTTTTAGATGCTCAAATTGGGCATTTCACAGTAAACTCTTCACATTCATTTTCCTCTTTAACCGAACCTTCCCTAGACCCTCCTCTCCAAGTGACAATTTTCGAGCCCTAGCACCACCTACTCAGATTCCAACCCTCAATCAGGCGCACTAAAGGGGATTCACGACCTGTTCTTCCAGATTCCTGAGTATAAGGTGAGTGGCACTGCAACGTATACTTAGGGTTTTTGACATTTCAGTTGGTTTAAGTTTGAGCGAATTTGGGCATTTCTTATCTTGTGTATTGCTACTCCATTGGTTGTGCTGAGATATTTGTAAGATAGAATTGGGGTCTGTGATTGCTAAATCTAGGGTTAGAACTTCCCCTTTAACAGTGTGCACGCTAGGTGTTTGATATTTTGCCTCTTGTGGTTTTGGGCTTGATTGAGATTCACTCTAACAAATTTCCACTGCGAGCGAGTCTGGTTCTATTAGTGTTGGGCATAGAAACTACTTTTGCGCAGTATTGAGAATTTGGCATGGCATCCAAACGTCTGCATACTAGAAGTGGTCCTCCTTCAGTGGCACCAAGGTGGGATACTTTGAAATTCATAAGCGAGGATGTGAGAACCCTGAATTTTAAACAATTCTATTTTTATGAATAATTTTTTTATTTAATATTAGTATTGATTATCAATATTATGTTGAGTATCTGAGTTATGAGCAAAGTGAGATGGTCAAACTATTTATTGACTAAGTAATATGGGTGAAATTATGTTAAGCAGCTAATGAAATCCCTAACCCTAATTACGAATAGGGATTTGATACTTAATATAATTATTATAATTGTATCTTTGATTTCGTATTTGTAGAGTATGGAATTAATGATCAAAGGATGATCAGATAAGTTATAACCTTAATAAAACCTAATATAGATTAGAAACCCTAATCTGTGATTAAGAAACCCTAACGATTAGTTAGGAACCCTAATTATATTTCTAAAAACCCTAATTTCCTATTCAGGAATCCTAAACCCTAGTTATCAAACCCTAATGGTAGTTATTAAACCCTAAGGGTTAAAATTAAAGGGAATCATTTCAAATGACTTAACTACCCTTAAAATCATATGGGAAATTATCAAAATACCCTTTTGGAGGTGAAATTACTAAAATACCCTTTACTTAAATTTTAAGTTAAAAGATTTTCTAAATCTTGTGACTCACCCATTTGGATAACACCATGTGCTCTAAAATCCAAGCCAAATCTGATCTTACATGCTACCTAGCAAAATTTAGATCCATTGAATCAAGATTGAGATATTAAAGAGAGAGAAAAACCAAACCAAAGCTTAATTGAGTTCCAATACTTAGCCAAGTTTCTCTCACTCTCAAGCCATGGAAAATAACAAGTAAATCAGTCCCTAGATAGGTCTATAACACCCCGAGATCAAATTTGGAAGCAAGGATCAAAGATTATTCAAAGAGAGGTATAAACCCTAACTAAGTTTAATCTTGTATGCTAAGTTAGATTTTATATTTAATTATATGTTATAGGATGTTATTTAGTGATCTATGATGATATATCATAGATCCATAATATCAAAGTGCTTGAAAATGAAGTTTTCAAAACTGACAAGAACCCTAGATTTATGGCCTGACAGTCAAATGCCAGAGGCCATAGATCTAGATCTGTTAATTGTTAAACTTGTTAGATGTATCAGTGTTGTAGTATGCTATGAGGGGAGTAATCTGGAAGTGGAATCATGTTCATAGCATGTTCAGATTCCAAGATATTAATGATCAAAGTGGGTTGACCAGTCATGAAGTTGAGTTTCTGGGTAACCCAGAAATTCTCCAAAATGGTCTGAAAAGATGTTCATGGACTTAGATCTCTCATGTGTTATGTGTTTAGCTTATGTAGATGTATCATTGTTATAGTCTGGTATATGGAATATAGAATCATGGCATTAGAACACCTAAATAAACAACATAATCAAAGTTGTAAGCAGTAAAACTAGGTTGACCGAGCACAGAGTTGGTTTTTGGAAATTCCAGAAAACTTATGAACAAGTTTTCTGACAAGGTTTGACCAAGCCAGATCTTGAGATATTTGTGATGTAGTTAAGCTACCTAAGTGTAGTATTTTTTTTCTTTGACATAAGATTTACAAGATTATAACACTCAAACACCTAAACAATGACCGAAACCCAAATTAATCAAGCCACAAAGTAGCTATCAACAACATGCGGGTTTCGGGTAACCTGTAAAGCCCGCAACGAACGGATAAACTATTTTGAAGGCTTAGATCTTAATGATGTGATGTAGTTTGAGCTTGATTATTGTTGGTACATGTAGTATTACATCAATACTACATAATCAGTACACTTTCCTGTCCAGAAACATCTTGAGCAAGGAATTAAAGTTGGTCAAACTAGGCACCCAAGGACTGAAGTTGAATGTTCTTGAAGCTCAAGAACACCAAAAGTAACAATTTAGTGTCGCTATAGCCTATAGCGACGGTTTTATTAAAATTAATTAATTTAATTTCCAATAAATCAATAAAAATAGAAAATAATTCCTAAAAAATCAAAATTTAGTTTTAAAAATTATTTTAAGTTATAAAAATTAAATTTTAATAATTTGACATAATTTTCATTAATATTTTAATTTATTAAATATTAATAATATTAAATTTATTTAATAATTACTTTAAATAAATTAGTTAAAAATGATTTTAATATTTCAAAAATCATTTTGAATGATAATAAAGTGTTAAAAATATTTGAAGTTATAAAAGATGACTTTTAATATTTTAAGATAAATTTCATTAATAATTTAATATTAATGATAATGAATTTATTTCTTGATCGTATTAAATAAATAGTTTAAAAATAGTTTTTATGATTTAAAACCAATTAAAAAAGATATAAATGATTTAAAAGTATTTTAAGTTATAATAAATGACTTTTAATATTTTAATGAAAAATAAATTAATATTTTAATATTAATGATAATAATTTAAAATGATTTTAAATGTTTTAAAAATCATTTAAAGGTAATATTATTGTTTTAAAAATATTTTGAGTTATTATAAATAACTTTAATATTTTGAAAATGATTTCATTAATATTTTAATATTATTTAAATATTAATGATAATGGTATATATAAAGTATTTATATCATTTAAAAATGATATCAGTGTTTGAAAAATTATTTTAAAAGATAATAATTATTTGAAAATTATTAATTAAAAGCTTCCGAAAAATATTATAAAGGATATTTTAATTATCTAAAATAATATTGAAGCTGTATAATAGAGTTTTATTGAAAATAAACTCGTTAATTATATGATAAGATAATAGAGACACAGTATTGAGACCGAAGTCCAACCAAACTGACATAGTTTGACCTGATAATTGTTTGTATAGGTTCTAAACACTGTTGTGACTATATGATTACGTGTCTAAGTGATATAATGACTTTAAATAACATTAATTTTGTGACTTGATGTGTTACGCCAATTGCGAGACCGATATTATTGATTATATGTCTTTCAAATGTAGCTAAATTATATTGTAGCAGTAGTCAACGACTAAGGCAAGTTTCTTTAAGTCAATCTCGAGTTATTACTTTTCAAATATAGTAGTGGATAACTATTGTTGATTATTCCACATCTAAGATTTATTATTGATTATTCGCAGTTAGTGCAAGTTCATTAACTCAAATGAATTTTAAATTTCGAAAGTATGGTTGGGGAATAATTATTGTTGGTTATTCACAATATTATCGTTGATTGCAAATAGTGCAGTTGATTTCTATCTATTATTGAATAGTTTTTAAGCTTTGTCTCAGCTAATTGTTTTGGCAAAATGATTATTTGTTGAAACTTGATACATTCTAGTATTTGAACTCAATTGTTATATTTCGGCTAGATCAAGATAGATATTATATGTTGAAATCATAGTATTTCTTTAAATCCAAACTATATTGTTACGATACAAACTCTTGATGTAAGACTGAGAAGAAAAACCTTATATAAAGGGGATTTTGTGGTTGAATATCTGGTCGTTGCGCAATTTTGAGTATTATGCATAATATTGAGTACAATTAAGTTGATCACTTTATGTATTTGTGGAGGCATATGATTTAATCTTTATGGTTATCTGATACTCCTAGGTAATTCAGGGTTGAATCTCCTTATTGGCGCGCAATTAGGTGACCAAACCCCTTTTCTCGACAGAACTTTCTAGACATCGTTAATAATACAAATAATGATATGAATAACTTTGTCGTCTCAATTACTAATTTAATAATATAAAATATTTTGACAATAATTGAATCAATAACATGAGATACTGTGCAGCAATTACTGTGGCAATAATTGAATGAAATTGAGTGACTTCTCACGTAAGCATCAGTAATCAAAGATACTGTACAATACCGTGTGCTACTATGCAACCACGCGTATTACTGTACTTTTATCATAGGGTATTTCAACAATTAATGGTAAAACTTTTTCCGTTATTTTCATAAAAAGTTATTTCTGTCATTTTCTAACTCCGACAGTAATTTTGTTGTGGGGTCCACCAATAATTGTGTCGTCGTACGAATATTCCCTGATAAAATGAATATCCCCCGACCAATCGAATATTTTATGATAACTTGCTTACTTTACAAAATTTTTAAATATTACCCACAACTATAACATTATGTCAAATCCACACCTTATTATTAAAAAAGATATTTGGAGAAAATTAAATCTTTATTCATAAAAGTTGGGGTCTTACAACCTCCACTACTTATGAAATTTCATCCTCGAAATTGGTGTACGTACCTGGTATGTCAAAGAGGTGAGGATACCTTGATTTCATTTCAGATTCTAACTCACAAGTTATTTCCTCAACATCGTGGTTTCTCCACAAAACTTTGACTTGAGGTATAACCTTGGAGCATAGAATATGTTCCTTCTTATCCAAGATTTTAACAGGTACCTCTTCATACGTTAAATCTTCCGCTATCTTGTATGGTTCTAACTCAACGAAGTGATTCGGGTCTTCCATATATTTACGTAATATAGATATGTGAAAAATGTTATGAACACGAGACATACTTGGCGGTAAGGCGAGTCTATAGGCCACAGTTCCTACTCGATTGAGGATTTCAAATGAGCCAATGAATCATGGATTAAGCTTTCTTCTTTTTACAGATCTCGTAACTCCTTTCCATGGAGCAAAATGTAATAACACATGATCTCCAACATTGAATTCCACGTCCCTTCGACGAAGATCAACATAACGCCTTTGTCGATCCTTTGAGGTTTTTATACGTTGCCGGATAATTTGAATCTTTTTCGTTGTCATGTGTACCAATTCCAGTCCCAACAAAGTTGCTTCACCCACCTCGTCCCAGCATATTAGAGAACAACACTTGCATCCATACAACGCCTCGAATGGAGCCATGCCTATACTTGCTTGATAACTGTTGTTGTAGGAGAATTCCACTAATGGCAAGAACTTATCCCAACTTTCTTTGAAGTCAAGGACATAGAGTCTTAATAGATCTTCAAGGGTTTGAATAGTCCTCTCCAACTGTCCGTCCGTCTGAGGATGATATGCTGAACTGAATCATAAATCCGTGCCCATAGATTTCTGCAAACTAACCCAAAATTGTGAAGTGAATCTTGGGTCTCGATCAAAAACTATGGATACTGGATTACCATGCAGTCTTACAATCTCATTTATGTATATACGAGCAAGACGTTCAAGTGAATAAGTTTTTCATATAGGTAAGAAATGAGCAGACTTGGTTAATCTATCAACAATGACCCAAATTGCATCTATGCCTTGAGAAACCATGGGAAGACTAGTAACAAAATCCATGGTAATGTGCTCCCACTTCCATTCTAGAATTTCAAGAGGTTGCAATGGACCTTTTGGCACTTAATGCTCCACCTTGACACGTTGACAAGTTAAACACCTTGAGATAAACTTCGCTATTTCTCTCTTTATATTGCTCCACCAAAATGTATGTCGAAGATCATGATACATTTGGTACTCCCAGGATGGATTGCAAATGGTGAGTTGTGCGCCTCCATCATGATTTTATACTTTAAGTCAGAGTCATTAGGAACACCAAGTCTGGAGTTGACTCGAAGTATTCCTTCTTCATCAATTCTTGCTTCCAAAATAGCACCTTCTTGAACTTTCTTCTTCATACGCATCAGCTCCAGGTCTGTAGATTGAGCATCTTAAACTTTATTGATTAAAGTCGGTTCTACTCGTATATTTGACATCATCACGTGGGTCCCTGAAGTCTTTAACTCTAAATTCATCCTTTGTAAGTCATACAAAATGGGCCTTTGCGTTGACATTATCGCGCTCGTACCCGCATATGATCTTCTACTTAATGTGTCAGCTACTACGTTCGCTTTTTCAGGATGGTATTGAATGGTATGATCATAATCTTTCAACAGCTCGAGCCAACGTCGTTGCCTCATTTTGAGTTCCTTTTGGGTGAAGAAATATTTGAGGCTTTTATGATCCGTATAGATCTCCACCTTCTCCCCATACAGGTAATGTCTCCAGATCCTTAGCGCAAAAATGACTGCTGCCAACTCTAGATCATGAGTAGAATAATTTCTCTCATATTCTTTGAGTTGTCGCGAGGCATAAGCTATGAATTTCCCATGTTGCATGAGAACACATCCTAAACCTTTTCCGAAGCATCGTTGTATATGAAAAATTCCTCGAAACCAGGGGGTATTATCAGAACAGGTGTTAAAATGAGTCTTCTCTTGAGTTCTTGAAAACTCTTCTCACATTAATCGCTCCAATCGAATTTTGTATCTTTTCGATTCTGCTGAGTAAATGGAGTGACGATTCGAGAAAACCCTTCCACGAATCTCCGATTATAACCAACTAAGCCCAGAAAGCTACGTACTTTGATCACTGACTTAGGTTGCTCCCAGCTTTGAATTGTTTCAATCTTCTCTAGGTCAACAGATATTCCATGATTAGATATCACGTGCCCAAGGAATGCTACTTCCTCAATCAAGAACTCGCATTTCTTTAACTTGGCATATATCTTGTTTTCACGAAGCTTTTGGAGTATCAGCCTCAAGTGTTGCTCATGATCTTCACGGCTTTTGGAGTAAATGAGGATGTCATCAATAAAGACAACTACAAAATGATCCAAATCTTTCTTGAATACACGGTTCATCATATCCATAAAGGCATCAGGAGCATTAGTCAATCTAAAAGATATGACTAGGAATTTATAATGCCCGTACCGAGTTCTGAAAGCAGTCTTTGGAATGTCATCAGTTTTAATCTTTAACTGATGATATCCGGAATGAAGATCGATCTTTAAAAAGAATTTAGCTCTTGTAACTGGTCAAACAGGTCATCAATGCGAGGTAATGGTTACCTATTTTTGACGGTGACATGATTCAACTCCCGATAATCAATAAAAAGTCGTATACTCTCATCTTTCTTCTTTACGAATAGAACATGAGCACCCCAAGAAGACGTACTAGGACGAATGAAACCGATGTCTAACAGTTCTTGCAGTTGGGTTTTTAACTCCTGAAGTTCAATGGGAGCCATTCGATATGGGGTTTTAGAAATGGGTTTTGTGTCGGGTTCAAGATCAATACAAAACTCGATTTCACGCTCTGGGGGTAGGCTAGGAAGTTCTTCAGGGAATACGTCAGGAAATTTATTAACAATAGAAATATCATTCAAATCTGACGTATTTTTGTTTAAATCCGTGACATGGGCTAAGAAAATTTAACATCCATTTTTTGATAAACGAATGGCTTTATGGCTTGATATGACATTGATTGACTTTAGTGGTTTAGTTACTTGAATTCGTATAATAGGTTGGTTAGGAATATGAAAGCTAACAACCTTACGAAAATAATCAATTTTAGCATAATGAGTAGTTAACCAATCAATCCCTAAAATCACATCAAATGCAAGTATTTTCAAAGAGATAAGATCAACAGGTAACGTGAGGGTACCAATTTGAATCAAACAAGACTTATAAATAGTGGATGTAATGAAGGTTTCTCCCAACGAGAGTTTCAACAGATAAGTCAAAGCCTAATTTCTCCAGAGTTAAATTTAAACGTTGAGCGTAAGTATGAGAAATAAAAGAATGGGTAGAACAGGTATCAAATAAGGTATAGACTTTGCAAGAGTTTATGATTAGTTTACCCGTGATAATCTAGTTCCGGTTCCTCACTTTTTAAGAGGCTACGACAAACGCTCTCCCTTAAATTACCGGCTTTGACTTGTCTAAAATGGCCTTTGGTGTCTCCATCCCATCTGGACTTGTCTTCACTACACGACAAAATCGGGCTAAGTGACCTTTTCTTCTTCAATTATAACATGCTTTGGATTACTGCGTACAGTTTAGACTGATGTGTCCCTCCCCTCGCATTTATAACATACGACCGTTGGTCGTTCTCCTTCCTTGAAAACAGGTGATGGTGCTGTTGTCTTTCCATCATTATTGAACCTTCTCTTCTTGAAATTTCCACTTGACTCATTTCTTCTATTATCTTGGCCAGGGTTACCACCGAAGTGGTTACCATTTCTGGCATGTTGATTTCCTCCACGTTTTTTGTCACCGTTTGATGGACCGCTACCTTCGGTATTATCGTTTTGTATTTGCTATCTCTTGGTTGGGTTGAATCATTATCGCTCAATCTCTTGGTTGATTTCCTCCATTGGTATTTGGGTTTCAAACCTCTTAGAAACATTCGCGTCGCTCCTCACTATCTAACAAATGGGATGCAAACCGGGCAAACTAGGCAAACTTAGCCTCGTATTGCGATATGGTCATATTATTTTGCTCCAGCTTTTTAGATGCCATTTTCAAACACTACCACAAAACAAGGGTTAATTGACATGCCACATATTATCCCTATATTCTGACCGACCAATTAAATAACAAATAAACTTAGGTAGGTCATACTAGCGAAGGATTTACTCGTCTCTCCCCTCCTAGTTCTAGCCTCAAATCTCAGCCAGGGATCATATCCCTAAGCTTTGATACCAATTGTGATGCCCCCAAAATAGGTATACATCACCCATTTGAATCGTCAAATACATGGTACAAAAATAAAATACAAACTTAATTTACACAATACGACAAATGTAAGCTGAGAGTTTTAACACGAATATTATCTCGTAGAAAATATCCAAACTCAATGAAGTCCTCATTACATTTATTATAACACTATTTCACAGAATAGTGAGGACTACTAAAGAAACCATCTGGACCATCACTCCATTCCCCGACTAGTCCCAGCTATATTCTCATTTCCTAAATAGAACAATGAAAGAAAAGGGTAAGCTCTACTAGCCCAGTAAAGAATATTATGATTAAGATAATGCAGAATAAATTATCGTTAGCCTTTAACAGTGTTAAACTGATAGAATATAATAGACAACAAGTTTAACTACAGCGGAATAAATAATCCATTAAAAGAGTCAAGTAGAGCGTGATATCTACTATCTTCTATGATTTAAAAGTTTATCATCAATTTTATCGCTGAGACTCAGCTCAATAAATAATCCACATCACTGAATTATCCATGCACTACGAGCCAAGGACATTCATTATTATGACATCCATGAATCATCCATGCACTACGGGCCAAGGATATTCGTTATTATCACCAATGGTCATGATCATGCCAACAACTGTCCATCAATGCACTACGGGCCAATGAGGACTTTTACAACATCATTTGTAACATTATAGGTCATGATTATACCGAATAATCCTTGGTCATAACTATATCAATCAACAGTCCATCTATGCACTACGGGCCAAAGATGACTTTCATCACAATATAAGCATGAGGATGATGAAAATGATATAAGAATTCAATCAAACGAAATCAAGTATAAATATTAAAGATTTTTAAATTATCTAGAGTTTAAAAATGTCCAAATTGACAACATGATAACTGCTTTGTGGAGTAAAATTCAAGAATAATATTCATGTATCAAAAATAATTTGGACAGAAAAGAAATAAATTTTTCGGGTGAATAGTACCCTGTGAATAGTACTTCGTGAATAGTACCCCATGAATAATACCCCAGCATGAAAAGATTCAAATTTAACAAGAATGTTCAGCAAAATATTTCTGTAAAAAGATAGTCGATGAAGCACAAATTTCAAAGATATTCTACTAATTTCAAGGAGTATAGAAGCAATACTTTAACAAAATGAGTGTAGAATTTGGAATATTAAATGAAATAATATTACTTACATACTACAGAGTATGGAAGAAAATATTATTTCTTACGAATATTGAACAAAAATAATATCCCTTACCTTAAAAAGGAGAGTATTCCGTCTGGTATAGCGGAGATATTCTTGGGGAAAACTTATGCTATTTTCTACGCTCAAATCTTCCTTAAACTCAAAAGAAATACGCTCAATATTATAGAAGAAGAATTCTCTGATTCTGGTATAATTTTCAATTCTAAACTAAGCATCCTATTTATAGGAGAATAGCATGGCACTATTTGAATTTAGAAAATCACGGGTGAACAGTGTAGGAATCACGGGCGCTCAACTGGCAAAAAACTTTTTAAAATTTTGATTTTACTATGATGCACTATATAGCAATATGCACATACTATGCAAATAAAATATAATATATTCTATATATTTTATATAAAAACAAAATTTATAAAATATATATATATATATACATTGAATAACTTTCTATCGATTATTTTGAAAAATGAGCGAGTGTAGGTCCATATAATAAGCAAAACTTATAACAAATACTTCAATAAAACCCCCTCTATTTATCTCAATTCACTTGGCTTCTCAAAAAATATTTTTAATAACATTCATCATTAATATTATAACTCACAATATTAACAACCAGATCATTCCCAAGAAAGAAGGGGCTTTTCGATAAGGATTTCTCCTTATTGGCGCGCAATTAGGTGACTAAACCCCTTTTTTAGACAAAACTTTCTAGACATCGTTAATAATGCAAATACTAATATGAATAAATTTTTTGTCTAAATTATTGATTTAATAATATAAAATATTGTGACACTAATTGAATTAATAATGTGAGATACTATGCAGCAATTACTGTGGCAATAATTGAATAAAACTGAGTGACTTCTCACCTAAGCATCAATAATTAAAGATACTGTACAATATCGTGTGCTACTATGTAATCACGCGTATTACTGTACTTTTATCACCGGGTATTTCAATAGTTAACGGTAAAAAATTTGTCGTTATTTTCATAAAAAGTTATTTCTATCGTTTTCTAACTCCGACAGTAATTCCGTTGTGGGGTCCCCCAATGATTGTGTCATCGTACGAATATTTCCTGATCAATCGAATATTTTATAACACCTTGCTTACTTTGCAAAATTTATAAATAATACCCACAACTATAACATTATGTTAAATCCACACTTATTCTTTTGGAGGGTGAATGTGATAAGGGGGATATTCCTTGGAAAGAAGAAAGTGGTAGAATACGATGTGTAATAATGAATAAATCGCATAAGATATACTAATTAAGAAAGAAATAAAATTCTGAAGGAGAAAAGATGAGATTATCCAAAGAATATGTAATCTTTAGAAAAGACCAAATGGAGAGGTTTAGCTGATTCCGATGACAGAATCCTTATAAGGGGGAGCAGATGTGATAACCCGAATTTTTAGAAATAATTAAAATAAGAATTTAATAAATAAAATTCTTATTATAGAATATGTTAGGATTGAATATGAATGTTTATATGTGTTATATTTTGAATTTTTCGTTATGGATGGAAAGAAATACCATAAATAAGAATTTTATAGTTGGTTAAACTATTAAAGAAAAATAAAGTTTTAAAACTTGAAGTTCGACCTTTAAATTATTAAAGAAAATAGAGTTTGAACTGTGAAGTTTAATCTCTGAATTATTGATAAAGCAGTAATTGATATTGTGAAATCAAATTAATTGTAGTATGATAAGTTAGCATTTCAAAAATATGCTCTAAGTATTTAGAAATGTAGGTGTTGTTTTTGCTAAACAAGAAATTGTCTGCGCCTGAACTTGAGATGGCGCGGCCGCGCCACTCTCAAGCCAAAGACCAGTGTGGTCGCGTTGATCTGCAGATGGTTCAGGATGAGTTTATGTAATCTAAACTTTAAGATTTGTATATTAGTGGTTAATATGTTGTAATAAGGATCATAATTGGTGTTCCAATGGTCCATGAATGAATTAAGATAACAAAGCATAAATTGAATGGAAGGGGGTAATTTACTCAAGTAAAATGGTGAATTAATATGTGTGCTTTACATGAAGAAAATAAAATGATTATGTTAATTAATTTTAGTATTTTTATATATTACGTAATATGGTAATATATGAAAGGATTTAATATTTGAAAGATGTTAAAGGAAAATAAGTGATGAATAATAGAAGAAAAACCAATATATCTATAAATGAATATTGGTTAGAGATTTATATATTAGATTAATATTTAAGATGTAGCTAAATGTAAAGATTGAAGAAGTTGTCTTAGGCGATTGAATAATTATACTTATAATTGTATAATTTAAATAATGGAGTAAAGGGTAATGATTATTTTTGTAAATAAAGGTATTATAAGTATAAGTTCATAAGTGTATAATTATATTCAAGATCAGTTAAATAATTTAGTATTAAAGTGTGTCACACAAACTTTATACTTTATAAATATTAAAATAACGTGGAATTGTGAAAAAGCTAAACGTGGCCTAGACCCCTAATATTTTATTGTTGAGATTATGAGCTTGAGTTTTATAACTCTAATAAGTGGGATAAATGAGCCTTGTGTGGCATGAATATTAAAGTTAAACTAGACTAAAGATTTAACTGGAATTATTAAAATAAAATTATTGGAAAGAGAATAAATGATTGATATTGATCATTGTGATATTTATGTGTGATAGAAAATAATAGATTGAGAGTTTTAAAGCCCCCAAATCCGGGTATTTGAAACCCGAACTAGGTGCTTCATGATACCATTTCTATGAGCGAAATAATACTAATAATAATATCCATAATATAATTATTAAACTTAAATTTACATGATTATCAGAGTCTAGCTCCCAAGTACTTAACCTTTATTACATTCCTTACATAGCATGATAGATAATATATAACATTGTCTTAATAATATCAAACTATTACATAAGATAGCATTGATTTCATTCAGCAACATTTTCTTTTTCCTTGTTCTTAGCAGAGCCTTCAGGTTGTTCACACTTAGCTGAAAACATTTAAATTAAGCAAGGATGAGCATTTGAGTGCCCAACAAGTAATAACAATTATAAATATTAGTTGAAAAGATTAAATATTTTCTTTGTACTACCCTTCTACAACAAATCAATAGTTGTGAAATAATCTGAACCGATAATAATAACATAACAACTCCCTATCAAATTTTTGAAACTACGTACTGACTATAAATAGGGTTAAGGTGACATACTATGAATATTGTTTTCAATTTTCGAATAGGTTTAGTAGAACTTCATCCACAAACCATCATAACTTATGGGCACGGGGGGTGATCAGCTCGTTATGCCCTGTATTGATCAATACTACATGCAAGAACGATATTATCGTTCACTCTGTCCGCCTTGGGCACATAAAAATTTTCCCATGTTCGGGATGTTCATACTTAGTCTGGAATCTGAACCAAAATAATTTGATTGGACACAAAAAGGTTTTATCATATTCAACGATATTTCTAAATCTGTGTCTAGCTGATAAAATAGCTTAGACGACTTTTTACTTACTTGTATACATCTTTGGCAATCAATCAATATATATATATATATATATATATATATATATATATATATATATATATATATATATCAACATGTGATTAAATACAATGATTATCCAAGTGAGGACACTTGTATAACCATAATTAGAAATTAACGAACAGAATAAATATCTGAATAATAATATATTACCATGTTGATATTCAATGATCAGTTATAATATATATAACAATAGGGTTAATAATCTGGTACAATAATAATATAATTCTGAAACTTTCTTACTCATGTCCATTGTGGTGCCCCCAAAATAGGTATACATCACCCATTCTGAGTTGTCAATACATGGTACATAAACAACTACAACTTTATTATTACAACAATAAAACTGTGAGTTTGAATACAAATATTATCTTCTAGACAATATATATACTCAAATAAATCTTCATCACATTTATTGATACATTATTTTACAAAATGGTGAGGACTACTAAACAACTCTCTCTAGAACCTTCATTCCATACCCAGAGCTCAGTACTCGCTTATATTCTCGCCTCCCGAGAGAAAAAAATGGAACAAAAAAGGAAAAGGGTGAGCTCAACTAGCCCGAAAAAAATATTATGACTAAGATAATATACAACAAATTATCGTTAGTCTTCAATGAGGAAAAATCTAATAGAATACAATAGACAACAAATTTTAAATCAATATTCATAGCGGAAATAATAATTCATTAAAAGAGTTAAGTAGAGAATGCAAACTACTATCTTCATGTATGAATTTAAAAGTTCATCGTCTATCTTTTATCCCCTGTAACATCAATCGATATATATACGAATCAAATATTCATCTTTGCACTATGGCCAAAGATATTCATCGATTGGTCGTGTTCATCTAAACACTGTTCATCTTTGCACTACTGAGCCAAAGATATTCAATAATATCATCATTTAAGATCGAGGATGATGAAAAATATTTTAAAGAGGCGAATCCGGAGAAATAAAATGACAAGGATTAAGGATTAAGGATTAGTACTTTGTTTTATCCATGTCCAAAAATACCTCAAAAATAATCATAGTGGTGTAAAATTCAAGAATGATCAAAACATGGATACAATCAAAGCTAGTATCCACAATAGATATTTTAGATTTAAAAGGAAAAATTTTCATTTTTCGATGAATAATCAAGTGATTCGTGAATAGTGTCGTATACGTGAATAGTCGTATACGTGAATAGTAACTCTCGACACCAAAAGTTCCAAATTTGATAAAACTTCAGATCAATATTTCAAAGATAATGATATTGAAGAAATAATATCATTACGAAAACAAATAATATCCCTTACCTCGGAAAAGACAAGATTTTAAGCTGGAATCTTTGGATATAAGCTATAACTTGAACTTTGCATCGTATAGCAATACTCAAAGTATACTCAAAATACTCACAAGAATCATTTGGATAATATAGAGAGAAAACTTTAATTTCGGTGTGATTTTCAATTCTAACCTAAGCACCCTATTTATAGGAAAATGCTTAGAACACGAAAAAGCGAAAATTTAATAAAATATTAATATATATTTATTAAATTCCTACGCACCCAAAATCTGATTCAAACCATCGACCACCAAGAGTGACTCACCTTGCCTAACTAAAAAAAAAATGTTTTCTTATTAAAAATATTTAAAACTTCAAAATTAATTATTTGAGACTTGAACTTCAATAATTCACAATAAATAGCCCTTTTGTCAGCAAATTGAATCTTGCGAGTTTTTATAGGAAATTCAATTTCTACAACTTTGCGTAAGAAAGTTTTCCAAATTCTAAAAGAAATTGAATGAAATCCATAAAGCCAAGCGATTTTACGGTATAATCAAATTTCGGTCAAGAAATGGGGTCCATAGACATGTTTAACATGTTTTAAACATTTATTGCAACAAAAATACTTTTCTCCTCGTATACTCATATATCACACATTCGTTGTAAAAATATCACCATTATTAGAATTAAAGGTGCTGAAAAAAACCACGATGTTTACGGATGTCCCACTTCCACCCTAAACTATTTTTTTTCCAAAAGTATCCTTAACGTTACACATTTAGGTCAACCGTGCTTCTGTCCTAATGGAATTGCCACTACAGACTAACTCTCGTTAATCGTGGACAATTTTTTGCTTTGACGTGTCGACATTTAACGACATGTGCGAGAACATAAAATTACATTTACATCATTTAATCAAAATACTTAAATTAATCGAAACAAAAAAATACTAAAATTCAAAAAAAAAAAGCAAAACATATTTAGAAATTTTATTTTTTATTTTTATTAAAAAACGCTAGCTTTTTTAATAAAATTAAAAAAAAATTTATTTTATTTTTTTTTAATAAAATAAAAAAAAGGTTTTTTAATAAAATAGAAATTTTAAAATTTTTTTTTTTATTTTATTAAAAAAATAATACACAATTTTTTTAATAAAAACAAAAAAACACATTTTTTTTAATAAAAATAATTATTTATAATAATAAAAAAATGAAGTTTTATTTTTGTTAAAAAAATTTGTGTCATTTTAATTCAGATTGCGTGCTTTTATACTAATATCAATAAAAGAGTACCTTTCTTGTAAAATAAAAAAAATAACAAATGAAACTCTTTATTGTGTCATTTTATACTAATATCAAACATTTTTTTAAAAAAAATTATTTTATTAAAAAAATTGTTTTTTATAATTTTATAACAAAAAATAAAATTGTGTTTTTTTTTATATGAATAATTATTTTTATTTTAAAAAGCTGTATTTTTTTATAATAAAAATTAAAAAAAGTCATGCTTTTATTTTATTAAAAACTATTGTTTTTTTAATTTTATAACAAAAAATAAAATTGCATTTTTTATATGAATAATTATTTTATTTTAAAAATTGTATTTTTTATTATAAAAATTAAAAAAGTTTAGACTTTTATTTTATTAAAAACTATTTTTTTAATAAAATAAAAAAGCGCATTTTAAAATTTTCTATTTTATTAAAAAAACCATTTTTTATTTTATTAAAAAAAATTAAGCAGCATTTTTTAAAAAAATTTTTATTAAAAAAAGTTGCGTTTTTTTAATAAAATAAAAAAATAAAATTTCTAAATATGTTTTGCTTTTTTATTTTGAATTTTAGTATTTTTTTGTTTCAATTAATTTAAGTATTTTGATTAAATGATGTAAATGTAATTTTATATTACGCACATGTCAAAGAATGTTGCTTACGTCAAGAAAAAATTGTCCACGTACGACAAGAGTTAGTATGTGTGGCATTTTCGTTAAGGACAGGGGCACTGTTGACCTAAATGTGTAACGTTAAGGGTACTTTTGGAAAAAAAAATTAGTTTAGGGTGGAAGTGGGACATCCGTGTAAACATCGGGGGTTTTTTTGCACCTTTGCCCCACCATTATTATATTATTAAAAATATAATAATATATTTAAATGAATTATTTTATCAGAAAAAGATAAAATTTTAATTTTCAACAATTGTCACATTAAAAACTTTTCTCCATCTATATCCACATAAAATCAATATTTTCCTCATCATATAAATCAATAATTAATTATTCACGAATAATATTACGTAATCACAATATTGACAACCCGAGGCGGTTCTAGGAAGAGGGGGGCTTTCAATAAGAATTTATCCTTACTAAAGCGCAATTAGGTGACCAAACCTTTCCTTAGATGTAACTTTCTAGACATTGCCAATAATGTTATCCAATAATATTATTAGGATAATATGAATTATTGCTTCGATAATGAAAAAATCTTTGTAGTAGTGACAATTATTGAAACAACGGTAATATAAAATATCAACACAAAGAATTATTGAATCAATAAAATAAAATCTTTGAATAGTAATTATCTTGTAACAATTATTGAGTAGTGCCTTCTACACGTAAGAATCAATAATTGGTGCAATACCGGTAATGCTTACCGTGTGTTTTAACCATCGAGTATTTTAACAAAGATTACTTGGTAATAACTACGCTAGATTATTTTTAAACAACTTATTCTTGCTCGTTTTTCTTCCTCCAATCGCTTTCCAGTTATGGGGCCCACATGCATGGAGTAGTCGTATGAATATTCCCAGAAGCGATCTTAATATTCCTCGACCAAACGAATATTCCCAAATAATAATGAATATTTTACAACCACTTGCTTATTTTGAAATATTTGCGTATTTTACCCATAACTATCCACATTAATCAACCCTTACTATTTCAAAATAATAAATAGAGAAAATTAAATTTCATTAATAATAAGTTGGGGTCTTACAACCTCCCTCCTTATGAAATTTCGTCCTCGAAATTGACGACGACGACACTGGTGTTTCAAAAGGTGAGGATACCTCGCTTTCATTTCCGCTTCCAATTCCTGGTCATTTCCTCTATAGCATGGTTCCTCCACAAAACTTTAACTTGTGGTATAACCTTCGTCGTAGGGACATGCTCCTTCCTATCCAAGATCTTTGACAGTACCTCCTCATACGTTAAGTCTTCGGCTATCTCATCCGGTTCTAACTCTATAACGTGGTTCGGGTCTTTCACATATTTACGAAGTACAGATATGTGAAACAAATTATAAACACGAGACATACTCGGAGGTAACGCGAGTCTATAGGATACATTTCCTACTCGGTCAAGAATCTGAAATGGACCAATATATTGTGGATTGAGCTTTCCTCGTTTCCCAAATCTTGTAACTCCCTTCCATGGAGCTACACGCAACAATACGTGATCCCCAATACTAAATTCCATGTCTTTTCGATGAAGATCTGCATAACTCTTTTGTCGATCCTATGCCGTTTGTATACGTTGTCAAATCATTTGGATCTTTTCCATAGTCATACGTACCAACTCGGGTCCCAACAATGTTGCTTCACCCACCTCGTCCCAACATACTGGAGAGCGACATTTTCGTCCATATAATGCTTCTAATGGAGCCACACCTATACTTGCTTGATAGCTTGTTGTTGTAGGAGAATTCCACCGATGGTAAATACTTATCCCAACCCGCCCTTGAAGTCAGGACACAGAGTCTTAATAGATCTTCAAGAGTTTGAATAATCCTCTCTCGATTGTCTCGTCGGTTTGAGGATGGTAAGTCAAGCCAATAAAGAACTGTGCCCATAGCTTTTTGCAAGCTAACCCAAAATCTTAAAGTGAATCTTGGGTCACGATCCGAAACTATGGATCTTGGCATGCCAAGCAACCTCACAATCTCATTTACATATATACTAGCAAGACGTTTAAGGAATAAGTCTTCGTATCGGCAAGAAAATGAGGAGACTTGGTTAATCTATCAACAATAACCCAAATAGCATTGATGCCTTGAGAAACCGTAGTAGGAAGACCCGTGAACGAAATCCAAGGTAATGTGTTCCCACTTCCATTTCGGAATCTCAAGTGGTTGCAACGGACCCTTAGGTACTAGATGCTCGCGCCTTTACACGTTGACAAGTTAAACACATCGAGATAAACTTTGCAATCTCTCTCTTCATATTGTTCCACCAAAATGTATGTCGAAGATCACGATACATTTTAGTACTTCCATGATGGATTGCAAATGGTGTATTGTGTGCCTCCATCATAATCTTATACTTCAAATCGAGTCGTTAGGAACACAAAGTGCAGGTGGACTCAAGTATTCCTTCTTCATCAATTCTCGCTTAAGAATAACTCCTTCTTGTACTTTCTTCTTCATATGCATCATTTCCCGGGTCGGTGGCTTGAGCAACCTTAACTTTTCTATTAAAGTTGGCTCTGTCGTGTATACTTGACATCATCGCACTCATTCTCGCGCATATGATCTTCTACTCAACGTGTTAGCTACTACATTCACTTTTCCGGGATGGTATTGAATAGTGTGGTCGTAGTCTTTCAATAGCTCGAGCCAACGTCATTGCCGCCGCATGTTGAGTTCTTTTTGAGTGAAGAAATATTTAAGGCTTTTATGGTGCGAATATATCTCCACTTTCTCCCATATAGATAGTGCCTCCATATCTTTAGCGGAAACGATTTTGCTAACTCTAGATCATGAGTAGGATAATTCCTCTCATACTCTTTAAGTTGTCATGAGGCATAAGGCTATGACTTTCCCACGTTGCATGAGAACACATCCTAACCCTTTGCACGAAGCATCATCATGAGATAACAAATCCATCCGAACCGAGATGGTATTGTTAGAGCAGTCTTGAAATAAGTCTCCTCTTAAGCTCTTGGAAACTCTTCTCGCATTCTTCGCTCCAAACAAATTTTGTATCCTTCCGAAGTTATTTGGGTTAATGGAATAGCGATTCGAGAAAACCCTTCCACGAATCTCCGATAATAACCGGCTAAGCCCAAAAACTATGTACTTGATCCACCGACTTCGGTTGCTCCCAACTTTGTATTGCTTCAATCTTCGCCGGATCAACAGATACTCCATGTTTCGACACCATGTGCCCAAGGAATGCTACTTCCTCAAGCCAGAACTCGCATTTCTTCAACTTGGCATAAAGCTTGTTTTCACGAAGCCTTTGGAGTACCAGCTTCAAATGGTGCTCATGATCTTCACGGCTTTTGGAATATATGAGGATGTCATCAATAAAGACAACAACGAATTGATCCAAATATTCCTTGAATACTCGATTCATCATATCCATGAAAGCCGCAGGAGCATTAGTCAATCCGAAAGACATGACTAAGAATTCATAATGCCCGTCATCGAAGTTCTAAAGCGGTCTTTGGAATATCCTCGATTCTAATCTTGATTTGATGATATCCGTAAGCGAAGATCGATCTTTGAAAAAATTGTGCCCCTTAGAATTTGGTGGTCAAACAAGTCATCAATACGAGGTAGAGGATACCTATTCTTGGCGGTGACATGGTTCAATTCCGATAGTCAATACAAAGTCGCATACTCCCGTCTTTTTCTTTACGAATAAAACAGGACCACCCCAAGGAGATGTCTACTGGGACGAATGAAACCGATGTCCAACAATTCACAGAGTTGGACCTTTAACTCTGAAGTTCAATAGAGCCATTCAATATGGGGTTTTAGAAATGGGCTTTGTACCGGGTTCAAGATCAATAAAGAATTCAACTTCACGCCGGGGGTAGGCCAGGAAGTTCTTCAGAAATCGTCGGGAAAGTCAATAACAACGGGAATATTATTCAAATTTGGCGTGTCTTTATTCAAATCCATAACATGGGCTAAGAAAGCTTGACATCCATTTTTCAATAAACGAATTGCTTTATGATTAGATATAATAGTGATTGATTTTAATGGTTTAGTTGCTTGAATTGAACAACGGGTTGGTTAGGAATATGAAAACTAACAACCTTACGAAAACAATCAATTTTGGCATGATGAGTAGTTAACCAATCAATCCCTAAAATCACATCAAAAGCAAGTATCTTTAAAGAGATAAGGTCAACGGGGTAAGGTGATGGTGCCAACTTGAATCAAACAAGATTTATAAAAGCAGTGGATGTGATGAAAGTTTCTCCTAACTGAGTTTCCACGAGATAGGTCAAAGTCTAATTTTTCCGAGTCAAATTTAAGCGTTGAGCACAAGTAGGAGAGATAAATTAATGGGTAGCACCGGTATCTAGTAAAGTATAAACTTCACAAGAATTTATGATTAGCTTACCCGTGATCACCTCGTTTGGGTTCCTCGCATTTTGACCAGTCACAACAAACGCTCTTCCAGGAACCGTTGACTTTGACTTTTCTGGGACAATCTTTTGAGTCACCGTCCCCCCTGAACTAGGTTTCGCTACCGTATAATCCCGAGCGATATGTCCTTCCTTTCCACAATTATAGCATACCTTGAACTGTTGTGAGCAGTTTGGACCTATATGTCCCTCTTTTCCGCATTTGTAGCATACGACCAGTGGTTGTTCCCCTCCCTTGGAACCAGTTATTGCTGGTGTTGTCGTCTTCACATGGTCGTTGTTAAATCTCCTCTTTTTAAAATCTCCTCCAGACTCGCTTCTTCTATTTTCATGGCCATGATTACCACCGAGTGGTTACCATTTTTTCCGTCTTTTTCTTTCTCATTTGGTTATCGTTGTTTTGTTGATCGCTATCTCCGATATGATCACGGTTGTGGTCCTCGGTTGACCGTACTCGTTATCTCGCTCTAATAATTGAGCCACATTTACAACATCTGAATAGAGAGAAAATTTATGAGAAATGAGATATCTTGACATATGCCGGGTTTCAAACCTCTAAGAAACATCCGCGTCATCGTTCCTCATTCTCCACCAAATGAGGTGCAAAACTGGATAACTCGCAAACTTTGCCTCATCTTGAGACATCGTCATGTTGTTTTGCTCTAATCGATGAACTCCACTTCCTTCATATAATGAACACTTTCGGAAAGTATTTGTCATTAAATAGTTCTGAAATGTCTCCCAAGACATCTTTGAGTGTAAATTTGGATGGGTACGCTTCATGAGACTCCCACCAGTGATACGCGCCTCGCCACGGAACATAAAGGTGGCGAATGGAACCTTCTGTTCCTCCGTGCATCCCAAGACATCGAATATCTTGGTAATTTGCTTGACCCATGTTTCCGCCATGATCGGATCGGGCTTTCCCTTAAATTCTGGTGGTCCCAACTCTTTGAAGCTGCTTGGGCGTGATAACCCGTGAATTGTTATCATTTCCTCCTATATTTTGAACACGAGTCTCCTACCGATTTTGCATGAATCGCAAAAAGCTTCTAAACATCCCTCGTTCATCATACGCTTTCGGTGGTGTTGTTCACGGGAGGAACATTGCCGACTGTTGTACGTTCTCCTCGTTGGTGAGTACTGAGGCGTCTCCACGGTCTCATTTCCATTGTTAATATTCTCGATTCGACATTCTCAAATCTTTGTCATAAAACAAGGGTTAATTAAAGAAATCAATATATCACATAATATCCCTATATCTTGACCAACTAACAAATAAGCTTAGGTAGGACACACTAGCGAAGGATTTACTCGTCTCTCCCTCCTAGTTCTATTCCCGATCTCCATGGGAGATCATATCCTAAGCTCTTATACCAAGCTGTGACGCCCCCAAAATAGGTATACATCACCCATTCGAGTTGTCAATACATGGTACATAAACAACTACAACTTTATTATTACAACAAGAAAGCTGTGAGTTTGAATACAAATATTATCTTCTAGACAATATATATACTCAAATAAATCCTCATCACATTTATTGATACATTATTTTTTACAAAATGGTGAGGACTACTAAACAACTCTCTCTAGAACCTTCATTTCATACCCAGAGCTCGTACTTTCATTTATATTCTCGCCTCCGAAAAAAAAATGGAACAAAAAAGGAAAGGGTGAGCTCAACTAGCCCAAGATAAAAATATTATGACTAAGATAATATACAACAAATTATCATTAGTCTTCAACGAGGAAAATCTAATAGAATACAATAGACAACAAATTTTAAATCAATATTCGCAATGAAATAATAATTTATTAGAAGAGTTAAGTAGAGAATGCAAACTACTATCTTCTATGTATGAATTTAAAAGTTCATCGTCTATCTTTTATCCCTTTAACATCAATCAATATATATCTAAAATCAAATATTCATCTTTGCACTACAGGCCAAAGATATATTCATCGGTTGGTCATGTTCATCTAAACACTGTTCATCTTGCACCACTGGGCCAAAGATATTCATCGAAATCATTCATCTTTGCACTACAAGCCAAAGATATTCAATAATATCATCATTTAAGACTGAGGATGATGAAAAATATTTTTAAAGAAACGAATCCAGTGAAACAAAATGACAAGGATTAAGGATTAAGGATTCGTACTTTGTTTTATCCATGTCCAAAAATACCTCAAAAATAATCATAGTGGTGTAAAATTCAAGAATGATAAAAACATGGATACAATCAAAGCTAGTATCGACAATAGATATTTTAGGCGAAAGGAAAAATTTTCATTTTTCGATGAATAATCTGCGTATTCGTGAATAAGTGTCATTATCGTGAATAGTCCGATATCGTGAATAGTAACTCAGACACCAAAAGTTCCAAATTTGATAAAAACTTCAGATCAATATTTGGGATAATGATATTGAAGAAATAATATCATTCTGAAAAAAATAATATCCCTTACCTCGGAAAGATAGTACTTTAACTAGAATCTTTGGATATAAGCTATAACTTGAACTTGCATCAGTATAGCAATACTCAAAGTATACTCAAAATACTCACAAGAATCTATTTGGATAATATAGAGAGGAAAACTTCAATTTGTGGTATGATTTTCAATTCTAACCTAAGCACCCTATTTATAGGAAAATGCTTAGAACACCAAAAGCGAGAAAATTTAATAAAATATTAATATATATTTATTAAATTCCTACGCACCCAAAAATCTGATTCAAACCATCAGCCACCAAGAGTGACTCACCTTGCCTAACTCAAAAAAAATGTTTTCTTATTAAAAATATTTAAAACTTCAAAAATTAATTATTTTGAGCTTTGAACTTCAATAATTCATAATAAATAGCCCTTTTATCGGAAAATTCGAATCTCATGAGTTTTTATAGGAAATTTAATTCTCTACAACTTTGCGGAAGAAAGGTTTTCCAAATTCCAAAAAGAAATTGATGAAATCCATAAGCAGACGATTTTCTGTGCTATAATCAAATTTCGAGTCAAGAAATGGGGTCCACCGACATGTTTAACATGTTTTAAACATTTATTGCAACAAAAAAATACTCTTTCTCCTCATATACTCATATATCACACATTCATTATAAAAATATCACCATTATTATATTATTAAAATATAATAATATATTTAAATGAATTATTTTATCGAGAAAAAGATAAAATTTTAATTTTCAACAATTGTCACATTAAAAATTTTCTCCATCTATATCCACATAAAATCAATATTTTCTCATCATATAAATCAATAATTAATTATTCACGAATAATATTACGAGAATCACTGATATTGACAACCAGGCGAGTTCACCAGGAAAGAGGGGCTTTCAATAATAATTTCTCCTTACTAGCGCTGATTAGGTGACCAAACCTCTCCTTTGTATGAGAACTTTCTAGACATTGCCAATAATGTTATCTAATAATATTATTCGAGATAATATGAATTATTACTTCGATAATGAAAAAAACGTGTAGTGACAATTATTGAAACAACGATAATATAAAATATCAACACAAAGAATTATTGAATCAATAAAATAAAATCTTGAGCGATAATTCTTTGTAACAATTATTGAGTAGTGCCTTCACGTAAGAATCAATAATTGGTGCAATACAAGTGTCTTATTGTGTTTTAACCACAAGAGTATTTTAACAAGATTAGCAGATAATAACTACGCCAGTTATTTTTAAACAACTTATTCTTGTCGTTTTCTTCCTCCAATCGCTTTTCAGTTATAGGGCCCACACATGGTCTGCTTGCCGTAAATAATATTATTCCCAAGATAGACGAATATTCCTCGACCAAACGAATATTCCCAAACAATAATGAATATTTTACAACCACTTGCTTATTTTGAAATATTTGCGTATTTTATCCATAACTATCCACATTAATCAACCCTTACTATTTCAAAATAATAAATAGAGAAAATTAAATTTCATTAATAATAAGTTGGGGTCTTACATCCATTGCATAAAAAAATGCAAAGGTAGGATATTTGCCTAGTCTGCTGCTTACAATACATAACTTAGTTTTTATCTTTCGTATAACAACTTATCAGTAATAAGATCATTTTACTGATTAGAATAACATATATCGTAGCACATAATAACGCTTATTGCGATTGACATAACCTAATCACATGCACACACATGTTTAATAAATAAATGGGATCACAAACAAACACGTATCTAATCACATTACCTAAGTCCAGGATCGATTTACGAGAAAAATAACCGATTAAAAAAACTGACTTTTATCGGGTAATTATCAAGTCTAAGACTCTATTCTAAAGTTCAATGTCTATAAGTATCAGTCATATTATTTTTAAATAACTTAAAATAATGCTTAAACATTTATTATAATTTATCATAAATTTTCAAACACGGAATCATTAATAAATGATTTAAATATTAAACAATTCTATTATCATTAACATTTAGTTAATATTAAACTATTAATGAAACCATTGACAAAATATTAAAGTTATTTAGATTAACTCAAAATATTTATTAAAACATTTATATTACCCTTAAATGATTTTTAAAACATTTAAAATTATTTTTAAATAATTACCATTAATATTAAAATATTAATGTACTATTCCTTAAAATATTTAAAAGTTATTAAGTATAACTTAAAATAATTTTAATTCATTTATATCCTTTTAAATAATTTTAAATTAATAAAATCATTTTAAACCATTTATTTAATATAATTATTAAATAAATTTAATATCATTAATATTAAATTAATATCATTAATATTAAATTATTAATGAAATTATCCTTTAAATATTAAAAGTTATATTTTATAACTTAAAATATCTTTAAACACTTTATTTTCATTTAAAATAATTTTTATAATAATAAAATCATTTTTAAACTAAATTATTTAATGTAATTATTAAATAAATTTAATATCATTAATAATAATTAATTAATGAAATTTACCTTTAAATATTGAAATTTATATTTTATAATTTAAAATATTTTTAAATACCTTATTATTATTTAAAATGATTTTAATATAATAAAATCATTTTTTTATTTATTTAATTCATTTATTAAATAACTTAATTATCATTAATATTAATTTATTAATGAATTTCATCACAAAATATTAAAAGTCATTAAAAATAACTTAAAATATTTTCTTATACCATAATATAATTTTAAATGATTTTCAAGTATTAAATCATTTTTAAATAATTTATTTAACATACTAATTAAATAAATTAAATACCTTTAATATTAAATATTTATGAAATATATTAAAAATTATTAAAAACTAATTTTTAGACTTTAAAATAATTTTTAATAATTTATTTTGTATTTTTAATAATTAAAAACTAATTAATTTTAGAAATAAACTATCGCTAAAGACTGCCTATAGCGATAGAACCGTCGCTATAGGTGTTCTTCATGTTCTTCATCTAACCTAGAAAATCATGTTAATGAACGAGCTAGCTAGTTTGACCAAGCTTTAAACATTGATTCATTGTGTTTCTGGGCAAGATAGTACCTTGATCTTGTAGTACTAGTGTAATACTACAAGATCTAACAACAAACATGAACAAAACACATAACACAAAAGAGATCTGATCGCCCAAAGTGGATGTCAGAGTTGTTCTTCATTTTCTGGGTTACCCAGAAATGAAGAACAGTTCGAGTGACCCCTTTTGAGCTTCCATAACTTGCAACACATGTACTGTTTTTGTGATCTTAAGGCTTCATTACGTAGACAACATGCAAGGGTAGAGATCCAATACATAAAACCGATAAAACAACAACAAAATCATAAGATATATGCTGGTCAAAGTGTGCCATAAAAACAGTCTTTGAACATTTCTGGGTTTTCCAGAAATGTTGTTCGGCAGATGGTCAACCCAAGTTTGACTGTGATTATCTTTCACCCTGGTCACAATCTAAGTGTTATAATGACTTTCATGTGTACTCCATATACCATTATACAACATCAAAATAATAACATAACATAACTAACTAACAACGGCGAGATCAACGCTCTGAAAAACGTTGTCAGAGTGTTCTTGGTAATCTAGGTTACCAAGATTTTCACATGGTCATGGCCGGTCAACCCTGTTTGACCACTTATAACTTTTAATCTACTACAGATATGGACCTGATTCAAGTTTCATATTAAAGATCTCATGACATACTATAACTTCAAACAGTTAAACAACAAAACACCTAATGAATGAGATTTTTACAAGGTCGACATTAGATTTGTCGAAGCCACAAAAAAAATTCGATTTTAAAAACATCAAATCCGTGCACTTAGATGATATGGATCTACAAGATACTAACCCAGATCATCAATATATACTACATATAACATATTTTAACATAAAAATCTAACATCTAACAACAGATCAAAGGTCAGATTATAGCTTAGGGGTTTATACCTTTTCTTTGAAAAATTTTGATTTTGAGCTTCTGAGTTGTAAGACCCCGAATTTTATGAAATAAAAGTATTCAATTTTTCTTATAATTACTATTCAGTAAATGGTTAAATTGATAAAAAGTAAAGTTAAGGGTGATATATGAATTTTTTTTCAAAATAAGCAAGTGGCTATAAAATACTTATTGTTGTTGGGAATATTCGTTTGGTCGTGGAATATTCTTCTTTGTCGGGAGAATATTAAATGACGATAGTATGACCATTTGTAGGCCCCATAACAGAATAAGCTGTTGGATGAAGAAAATGACAAGTTTGAGTTTTTATAAATAACGGCGTAGTTATTTACAATTAACACCTTTGTTGGAATACGGTGGTTAAATATAGTAATCTGGCGTGGTTGCATAGTAGCATGCGGTATTGCACATTATTTTATTATTGATCCATACGTGAAGAAGGCACTACTCAATAATTGTTATGTAAATTCTTATTCGATATTTTATTTTATTGATTCAATAATTGCTACGTTGATATTTTATATTATTGTTGTTTTGATAATTGTCACTATCTGATATTTCTATTATCATATCAATAATTCATATTATTTGAATAATATTATTAGATAGCATTATTGGCAATGTCTAGAAAGTTCTATCTAAGGAGAGGTTTGGTCACCTAATTGCGCGCCAGTAAGGAGAAATCCTTATTGGGAACGGCCTGGTTGTTATTATGGTGATTTTGTAATATTATTTGTGAATAATTAATTATTGATTTATATGATAAGGAAAATATTTATTTATGTGAATATAAATTGAGGAATTTTTAGAAAAGTGATAATTGTTGAAAATTGATATTTTATCTTTTCTGATAAAATATATTATTATATTACAATAATATAATAATGGTGATATTTTTCAATGAATGCGTGATATATGAATAAATAAGGAGAAAGAGTATTTTTGTTACAAAAAATGTTTAACACATGTTTTGTGTGTTGGTGAACCCAATTTTTGACTAAAATTTGATTATGGCATGTAAAATCGTCCATATGTGAATTTCGGTTAATTTTTGCTTAGAATTTGGAAAAACTTAAACTTACAAAGTTGTAGAGAATTGATTTTTTCATGGAATGGACATAGAATTCGAATTTTTCTGATAAAGGGCTATTTATTATGAATTATTGAAGTTCCGGAATATTGGGTCTGAATTGATTTTGTTACAAAAATTGTTTAAAACATGTTTTTCTAGAAGGTGGGCCCCATAATTATACTTTTGCATGTGGGAAATGCTGGAATCTGAATTCAAAGGAGGCGTATGAATTTTGTTATATAAATATATTATTTTATTAAATTTTTTTTTTTGGTGTTCTAAGCATTTTCCTATAAATAGGGTGCTTAGGTTAAAATTGAAAATCACAATTAAATCGAAGTTTTTCTCTCTATATTATCGAGCGTATTTTGTGAGTATTTAGATATCTTGAGTGTTGCTATATGGTGCAAGTTCCTTCAGCGTTATATCCGATATTCCAGTCAGAAGTACTGCTCTTTTGAGGTAAGGGATATTGTCGTTAAATGTAAGGGATTGTAAGGGTTATTATGTTTTTCAGTTTTGTAATTTTTCTGACCTTCAAAAATTTTGGAAAAAATTGAAATGATGATTTGATGAGTTTTCTTGATTGTGTCCAAAAATGGCAATTTTTGGATGTATATATTAGGAGTTATGAATTTTATGGGAAAATACTATTTTAAAAGTAAACCCTTATAACTCCTTGTGATTAACTCCAAAATTGATGAAATTGTTATTGGGAGTACATCTATATAATATTAGTATACTCTGTAAATTTCGAAATTTTTGGACAAAAGTATAATTTATGATAAATGTCTAAATATTCGGCAGTTTTGGCCATATGAAAAATAGTAAATGAATTTTAAAAATTCTGAGAAAAATATATGTTCAATATGGGACTATATTACGCTAAATCCCTTAAAAAAGAAAATTTATTTGTCTTGATTTGGTATTTTTCATGAAAATGGACTAGTTATGAGTAAATGAATTAAATATGTTATGTGAAGTAACAAAATTAAAAAATAGGATTTTATGGCTTGGGAATCCTATATAAGGTATATGCAGATTTTTGATGAGGGTTTTGGTTGTTGGTAATGAAATTTTATGAGTTTGACATTTTAGGATGATTAAAATGCATTAATTAGTAAAGTGTAAACAATTAAAATAAATTGTTTATAAATTTAAGAAATGATTAAAATATTTTGGTAATATTAATAATATTAGATTATGAGATTATTAAGTGATTTATAACATTTGGATTAAGGTGTTATGAAATCGTTGATTTAAGAATCTTACTCTTGAGATTAAATCTATATATTGATTATATTATTTTTATAACATTTTTTTAACCCTAGTGATGAAATTTCTCTTTGAATTAAGTGTAAAGATGGGTAGATTATTGGTGTGATCATGACTATGGGTTCTCTTTGGCCAATAGTGCAAAGATGAATTGTTGACTGGTATGATCATGACCATTGAATTTACAATTGAATATTTCTAGCTTAAGTGCAAAGGTGAATTGATCAACATGGTTATAATTATGGTTTATATAAATTCTGAAATGATTATGTATTTCTTTGAGATATGAATATCTTTGGCACGTAGTGCAAAGATGACCTGTTGTTAAATATCTTTGGTCCGTAGTGCAAAGATGACATGTTACTGAATATCTTTGGCATGTAGTGCAAAGATGAACTGTTAATGAATATCTTTGGCCTGTAGTGCAAGGATGAACTTGTTAGTATGATTATGAACAGGAACTGTGATTTGGTATAACCAAGATCTTTGATGTTTTGGGTAAAGATAGGTGATGTAAATTATCTTCGTCCTGAATGAGAAGAGGAATTTAGAACCACAAATATGATTATGAGTTATTTACATGATTGTGGACAGGAATTGTTGATTGATGTTACAGGGATAAAACATTGTTGGTGGACTTTTAACATGGAGAAGATAATAGACTTTATGGTCTATTTGACTCTTCTAATGGATTGTTCATTCCGCTGCAACTATGGTTAAAAAGTTTTATCATCTACCGTATGTTCTAAATCTCTAATTTATTATTGACGAAGGCTATTGATAATTTAATTATCTTTAGTTATGATATTCTTTATTGGGCTATTTGTGCTCACCCTTTTGCTTCACAATTCCTTTCAGGTAATAAGAGTGTAGCTAGGTGGAGCGGGGGTAACAGGGAAATAGAACGGTGGTCTATAATTATTGAGGTTCTCCCTAAATAGTATGAAAATAATTTTATTGAGAACTTTAGATAAGTGTGTCGTATTGTATACATCATTTGATATTTAATTTTGGTGAACCGAATAGGGTGAGGTGAACCCAACTTTGGAAGGGTGTTTTGCCACTATCATATAAGATGTCTAATGACCTCGTGTTATCATAAGACAGGGTTGTGCACATCCACTTGCTGAGTATATCTACGAGGACTACCTATATGATCTTGGAGTTTGGTTGAAACATAATGTTCAATTACAGACGGTGGAGATAATTATATGTCAAGAGAAGACTCACCATTGGAAGGAACATGATAGTAATCTTCTCGTTTTTCTTTGGGGTCTATTGGATCAACCGAGAATAATTCTCTGGACATATGATATCTATCATAACTTAGATTCATGGCCTCCTATGTATGAAGGTTTTCTTGAGCACTTTCCAAATATTTTAATTTCTAAAACAGTTATTGAATGTACCTTTTATGTAAGGTATCACTGTGAGATGTTGTACACGGTTGGGACATGAGTCACAGTTGGTATATATTTGTATCAAAACTCATAGCATTTGTTGTTGTATTTTGCACGACAATTGTAGTAATAAAGTTGTAGTTATTTTCTGTACCATGTATTTGACGACTCAGAATAGGTTGGCTGGATTGGACCTATTTTAGGGGCATCACATGAGTTGTTAATGAAGGTGGTGGGGCTAGTTTGTGGGACTGATAAGCTATGAAATTTCATGGGTTTGAAGAGAGAGAGCTTAAGTTGGGTGTTTGGTGAAAAATGAGCAAAATAATGAACATTTCTCTCTCTCTAACTCTATATAAATTATGTTGCAATGAAGTGGCTGATGGAATAGGTTGATTGTTGGATTTAATTTAGTCACATGGGGTTGTTGGATTGGTTTACCAACTACAAATTTGGCTAGATACACAAGTTATCTCAAATAATGCACGAAAGGGTAAAATGGTCAATGGCCTTATGATTTTAATGGCACTTTGGTCATTTGGCAAACCCTTAGGGTTTGACCCTTAGGGTTTAACCCTAATGTAAGACCCCAACTTATTATAAATAAAATTAAATTTCCTATATTTATTTTCTTGAAATAATAAGGAATTAATTTGATATAATGCTTTGGTTATAGGTGAAATGTGCAAATTTTGCAAAATAAGCAAGTGGTTATAAAATATTCATTGTTGTCGGAGAATATTCATTTGGTCGTAGAATATTCTTTTTGTCAGGAATACCCGTACGACGGCGCAGTCATTTGTGGGCCCCATAACAGAATAACTGTCGGATGAAGAAAATGACAAGTTTGAGTTTTTATAAATAACAACGTAATTGTTACCGTTAACACTGTTGGGTTACCTGGTGGTTAAAATACAATAATACGCGTGGTCGCATAAAGAGAGGCGCGGTATTACACAGTATTTTTTAAATTATTGATTCTTACGTAAGAAGGCACTACTCAATAATTGTTACAGTAATTACTGTTCAATATTTTATTTTATTGATTCAATAATTGCTACGTTGATATTTTATATTATTGTTGTTTTAATAATTATCACTGCACAGTATTTCCCATTATCAGATCAATAATTCATATTATTTGAATAATATTATTAGATAACATTATTGGCAATGTCTAAAAAGTTTTGTCAAGGAGAGGTTTGGTCACCTAATTGCGTGCCAGTAAGGAGAAATCCTTATCGGAAAGCCCCCTCTTTCCTGGGAATGGCCTAGTTGTCATTATTGTGATTCTGTAATATTATTTGTGAAAAATTAATTATTAATTTATATGATAAGGAAATATATATTTTTATATGGATATAAATTAAGGAATTAATGTTGAGGTGTTTTATTAGTATTTTGTCGAAATGAAGAACGAAATTTGGAAATTTTAGAAAATTAGTTTATTACTTGATTTTGTAAACTCCATAACTCTTTTTGTATAATGAGTTAGGAGATGAGCCATATATCAAAAGAAAGCCCTGGAAGTAAGCTAACCGTAGAAATTTGAATCGCCCAAAAATTTTTTGTGGATTTTTCGCAGTGACTGTTTGAATGAAACTGGTCCAAAGGACTCATAGTCCGAAAAATCAGTGTTCTTAAGATATATTGCGTGGGTTATAAATTTTAATCTGACCGTTGGATCGTTGTAATTTTTGGATATGTTATACATATATAAGTTGAGTATATGTCCACAAATTTTGAACCGTTAAAAAATAACTCATGATTTGTTATGAATTTTAAGAGGTGACTGATTCATAAATTATTTTATTTTGGTGGAGATTTCTAGAATGTGGGACCCACTTTTGTTGGGAAAAGTGACTGATTTTTGGTGGGCCCCACTTGTGGTGGCTGAAGTTTTGGTCTAGCTTGGCATGTATAAGAAAAATAATAATAATAATTTATTATTTTAGTCTCCTTTGGCGTTCTAGTATTTTCCTGTAAATAGGCGCTTAAGTTAGAATTGAAAATCACACCAGAAACATAAGTTTTCTCTCTCTATATTATGGAGCATATTTTTGTGAGTATTTAGATACTTTGAGAGTTGCTATTCAGTGCAAGTTTCCTTCGGCTTTACATCTGATATTCTGATCAGAAATACTGTTCTTTTGAGGTAGGGGATGTTATTTTCTTCGTAGATGATATTATTTTCTTCAATATCATTATATTGAAATATTGATATGAATTTTATTGTGGAATTTTGACCTTTTTGTGTCGGGATTACTATTCACGTATACGACACTATTCACAAATACAACGGCACTATTCACCGAAAAATGAAATTTTCTCTTTTTCGTCCTAGATGTCTAATATGGTTACAATATTTTATTGTATCAATGTTTTGATCTTCATTCTTGAATTTTACTCCATTATGGTTTATTATGGAGTGTTTTTGAACTTGGATTATCTAAATTACGAATCTCTAATCTTTGTCCTTTTATCTTATTGGATTCATTCTCTAAAATATTTTTCATCATCCTCAGTCCTTAATGATGATACTTGATGAATATCTTTGGCCTGTAGTGTAAAGATGAATGATTACCTGATGAATATCTTTGGCCCGTAGTGCAAAGATGAACAGGTGTTGAGATGAACATGACCAACTGGTGATACAAATGAATATCTTTGGCCCGTAGTGCAAAGATAAATATTTGATTCAAGATGTATATTGATTGATGTTACAGGGATAAAATATTGATGATGGACTTTTAAATTCATAGATGATAGTTGATTTCATTCTCTACTTAACTCTTCTAATGAATTATTGTTTCCGCTGCAGTTGTTGATCTAAAACTTGTTGTCTGTTATGTTCTATTAGATTTTTCCCTATTGAAGACTAAGGATAATTTGTTGTATATTATCTTAGTCATAATATTTTTTACTGGGCTAGTTGAGCTCACCCTTTTCCTTTTTGTTCCATGTTTCTTCTCAGGAAGCGAGAACATAGCAGGAACCAGTCGGGGTATAGAGTGATGGTCCTAGACAGTTATTTTTGCAGTCCTCACTATTTTTGTAAAATAGTGTATCAATAATTGTAATGAGGACTTATTTGAGTGTGGATATTGTCTAGAAGATAATATTTGTATTTAAACTCATAATTTATGTGTTGTCGTATTTTGCACGAAAATTGTATTAATGAAGTTGTAGTTGTTTCTATACCATGTATTTGGCGACTCAGAATGAGTGATGTATACCTATTTTGGGGGTGTCACATTTGGTATTAGAGCTTAGGTATATGGTCTCTGGCGGAGATCGGGGAATAGTACTAGGAGGGCAAAGACGAGTAAATCCTTTGATAGTGTGTCCTACCTAAGCTTATTTGTTGGTCGGTCATAATATAGGGATATTAAGTGATATGTTAATTTTTTTAATTAACCCTTGTTTTATGGAAGTATTTAAGAATGGCAGCCGAGAATGTTAACAATGGGGTGTATGAGATCGTAGAACAACCTTCAATCACCAACCAGGACAACGTGTAACAAGATGGCAATATTCCTTCTGTAAACAACACTAACGAGCACACGATGAATGATGGGAAGTTTAGAAACTTTTTTCAGTTCATGCAAAATCAGACAAGGAAGACTCGTGTACAAAATACGGGTGGAAATGATAGCAACGCGCGGTTTGTCACAGCCAAGCAGTTCAATGAGTTGGGAGCACCAGAATTCTATGGAAAGCCGGATCCGATTAAGGTGAAAATGTGGGTCAAGCAAATTACCAAGATATTCAATGTCTTGGGATGCACGGATTAACAGAAGGTTCCATTCGCCACCTTTATGTTTCGTGGTGAGGCAGATTAGTGGTGGAAATCTGTGAAGCGTACCTAGCCTTCTACACTCAATATGTCTTGGGAAACATTTCAGAAACTGTTCAATGATAAGTACTTTCCTGAAAGTATTCGTCACATGAAGAAGGTAGAGTTCATCAAGCTAGAGCAAAACAATATGAACGTGTCGCAGTACGAAGCTAAGTTTGCCGAGTTGTCCCGATTTGCATCCCATTTGGTTGATAATGAGGAGAAAATGACGTGGATGTTTTTGAGAGGTCTAAAACCCGAGATTTGTCAATACCTTATCTCTCATAAATTTTCTCTGTATTCAGATGTTTTCAACAAGGCTCAATTATTAGAGCGAGATAATGAGTATGTTCAACCGAGGGATCACAACTAGGTTCATACCGGTGACAACAGTCATCGAAACGATGATAACGATCGTGGAGGAAATTATCATGCCAGAAATGGTAACCACTTCGGTGGTAATCATGGCCAAGATAATAGAAGAAATAATTCAAGTGGAAATTTCAAGAAAAGAATATTTAACGATGACGGGAAGATGTCGCCAACAGCACCAGCACCAGCAACAAATTCGAGGGGAGGAGAACGACCGCCAGTTAGATGCTACAGATGCGGAGAGGAGGGATATATAAGTTCAAACTATTCACAGCCTTCCAAGGTATGTTTTAGTTATGGAAAAGACGGTCACATAGCTCGATTTTATCCTGTAGTGAAATCAATTCCAGCAGGGACGGTGGCACCAAAGGCGGATACGGAAAAAACAAAGTCGGTGGTTTCTGGAAGAGTGTTTGTTGTGACTGCCCAAAACATGAGGAACCCGAACGAAGGTATCACGAGTTAGTTAATTATAAATTCTTGCGTAATCTATACCTTATTAGATACCGGTTCTACCCATTCTTTTATCTCTCCTGCTTGTGCTCAACGTTTGAACTTGACTCTGGAGAAATTAGAATTTAACTTATCTGTTGAGACCCCGTTAGGAGAAACTTTCGTTACATCTATAGTTTATAAATCTTGCTTGATTCAAATTAGTACCATCACATTACCTGTTGATCTTATCTCTTTAAAGATACTTCTTGCATTTGATGTGATTTTAGGGATTGATTGTTTAATTACTCATCATGCGCCAAAATTGATTATTTTTGTAAGGTTGTTAGTTTTCATATTCCTAACCAACCTGTTATGCAAATTCAAGCAACCAAACCATTGAAGTCAAACACTTTCATATCAAGCCATTAAGCCATTCATTTATTGAAAAACGGATGTCAATCTTTCTTAGCTTATGTTATGGATTTAAATAAAAATACGTCAGATTTGAATGATATTTCTATTGTTAGTGAATTTCCTAACTTATTTCCTGAAGAATTTCATGGCCTACCCCCAGAGCTTCATATTGAATTTTGTATCGACTTTGAACCCGGTACAAAACCCATTTCTAAAATCACATATCGAATAGCTCCTATTGAACTTCAGGAGTTAAAAACCCAACTATAAAAGTTGGTACCCGAGCCTCTATCTGGTGACTTCCTTTGTGGAATGCACCGAAGCCAGACTCTCCGTAGGGGACATCATATTCATGTCGTGGTAAACTGATATGCGCCATTGTGACGTGTTATCCAAGATTGGGATATGAATCACAGTTAAGAGCAACCGAAGTCGGTGACTAAAGTACGTAGCTTTCTGGGTTTAGCTGGTTACTATCGGAGATTCGTGGAAAGATTTTCTCGAATCGCTACTCCGTTAACTTAGCTGACTCGTAAAGGTACAAAATTCAGATGGAACGAGGAATGCAAGAAGATTTTCCAAGAGCTCAAGAGGTGACTCATTTTGGCACCTGTTCTGACCATACCATCCTGGAAAAGTGAACGTAGTAGCTGACTCGTTGAGTAGAAGATCAGACGCTGAAGTAACGAAAAGGATATATTATTGAACACAAAGACCTATTTTGTATAATTTACAAATGATAAAGATAGAGTTAAAGACTCTAGGGACCCACGTTATGATGTCAAATATATGAGTAGAATCGACTTTAATTGATAAAGTTAAAACCGCTCAAGCTACACACCGGAGCTGATGAATATAAAGAAGAAGGTGCAAGAAGGCGTTATTCTAGAAGTAAGAGTCGATGAAGAGAAGAAAGCTCAAACCTTCGATTTATTTGAAATCCTAGATCGAGTAGGAACTGTGGCCTATAGACTCGCCTTAACGCTATGTATGTCGTGTGTTCATAACGTTTTTCACGTATCGATGTTACGTAAATATGTGGACGACCCAAACCACATTATTGTGTTAGAACCAGATGAGATAGCCGAGGATTTAACGTACGAGGAGGTACCTGTCAAGATCTTGGATAGGAAAAGAGCATGTCCTATGAACAAAGGTTATACCACAAGTCAAGGTTTTGTGGAGGAACCATGCTATAGAGGAAATGACCTAGGAGTTGGAATCGAAAATGAAAGCGAGGTACCCTCACCTTTTCGAAACACTAGGTACGTATGTCAATTTCGAGGATGAAATTTCATAAGAAGGGGAGGTTGTAAGACCCCAACTTATTATAAATAAAATTAAATTTCCTATATTCATTATCTTGAAATAATAAGGAATTAATTTGATATAATGCTTTGGTTATGGGTGAAATGTGCAAATTTTGCAAAATAAGCAAGTGGTTATAAAATATTCATTGTTGTCGGGGAATATTAGTTTGGTCGTGGAATATTCTTTTTGTCAAGAATATCCGTACGATGGCGCAGTCATTTATGGGCCCCATAACAGAATAATAGTCGGATGAAGAAAAAGTTAAGTTTGAGTTTTTATAAATAACGGCGTAATTGTTACCGTTAACACTATTGAGTTACCTGGTGGTTAAAATACAGTAATACGTGTGGTTGCACAGTAGCACACGATATTGCACAGTATTTTTTGAATTATTGATTCTTACGTAAGAAGGCACTACTCAATAATTGTTATAGTAATTACTGTTCAATATTTTATTTTATTGATTCAATAATTGCTACGTTGATATTTTATATTATTGTTATTTCAATAATTATCACTGCACAGTATTTTCTATTATCAGATCAATAATTCATATTATTTGAATAATATTATTAGATAGCATTATTGGCAATGTCTAGAAAGTTTTGTCAAGGAGAGGTTTGGTCACCTAATTTGCTGACAAGTGAGGAGAAATCCTTATCGGAAAGCCCCTCTTTCTCGGAACTACTTAGTTGTCATTATTGTGATTTCGTAATATTATTTGTGAATAATTAATTATTAATTTATATGATAAGGAAATATATATTTTTATATGGATATAAATGAAGGAATTAATGCTGAGGTGTTTTATTAGTATTTTGTCGAAATGAAGAACGAAATTTGGAAATTTTCAGAAAATTAGTTTATTACTTGATTTTGTAAAATCCATAACTCTTTGTGTATAATGAGTTAGGAGATGAGCCATATATCAAAAGAAAGCCCTGAAAGTAAGCTAACAGTAGAAATTAGAATCACCCAAAAATTAATTGTGGATTTTTTGTGGTGACTGTTTGAATGAAACTGGTCCAAAGGACTCAAAGTTTGAAAAATCAGTGTTCTTAAGGTATATTGCGTGGGTTATAAATTTTAATCCGACCGTTGGATCGTTGTGATTTTTGGATATGTTATACATATATAAGTTGAGTATATGTCCATAAATTTGAACCGTTAAAAATTAACACATTATTTGTTATGAATTTTAAGAGGTGACTGATTCAGAAATTGTTTTATTTTGGTGGTGAATTCTAGAATGTGGGACCCACTTTTGGTTATTGGGAAAAGTGGCTGATTTATGGTGGGCCCCACTTATGGTGACTAAAGTTTTGGTCTAGCTTGGCATGCGTAAGAAAAATAATAATAATAATAATAATAATAATAATAATAATAATAATAATAATAATAATATTTTATTATTTTAGTCTCCTATGGCGTTCTAGTATTTTCCTATAAATAGGCGCTTAAGTTAGAATTGAAAATCATACCAAAAACATAAGTTTTTTCTCTCTATATTGTCGAGCGTATTTTTTGTGAGTATTTAGATACTTTGAGAGTTGCTATTAAGTGCAAGTTTCCTTCGGCTTTACATCCGATATTCTGATCAGAAATACTGTTCTTTTGAGTTAAGTTGTGAGTCCCCAAATTTTATGAAATGAAAGTATTCAATTTTCTTATAATTATTCTATTTAGTAAATGGTTAAATTGATAAAAGGTTAAAGTTAAGGGTGATATGTGAAAATTTTATAAAGTAAGCAAGTTGTTATGAAATAATCGGTGGTAAAATACGCATGGTTGCATAGTAGCACACGGTATTGATTATTGATGCTTATGTGAGAAGTCACTCAGTTATACTCAATTATTTCTACAGTAATTGTTGCATCATATCTCTCATATTATTGATTCAATTATTATCACAGTATCATCTGCATAATATGATATATTATTAAATCAATAATTGAGAAGACACAGTTATTCATATTATTAAATTACAATATTTACAATGTCTAGAAGTTCTGTCAAGGAGAGATTAGGTCACCTAATTGCGCGCCAATAAGGAAAAATCCTTATCGGAAAGCCCCCTATTTCCTGGGAACGACCTGGTTGTTAAATATTGTGAATTATAATATTAATGATGAATAAGTTCGTGTTGATTAAAGATGAAATTGATAGTTCTATTATGTTCAAATTATTTATGTTGGTGGAAATCGATATTTATTTCGATAATAATTGATGTCTGGAGGTTATATTGTTCAATCGAGTATTCGGGGCACTTTTTGTGTCGGAGTACTATTCACGAGTTACTATTCACCTGATTACTATTTACTCTAGTATTATTCACTCGGGTATTTGGGACACTTTTTGTGTCGGAGTACTATTCACGAGTTACTATTCACGGGGTACTATTCACCCAAATTACTATTCACTCTAGTATTATTCACTCGGGTATTTGGGACACTTTTCGTGTCGGGGTACTATTCACGGGATACTATTCCTGAATTACTATTCATCCAAAAAATATATTTCTTTTCGGTCCAAATCATTTTTGGGTACAATATTATTCCATGAGGAGATGTGCTAATTTTTCAAACCGTTGGTTGAAATTATAATAGTAAATCAATATGGATCGTTGGTTTAAAGTTTTAATAGTAAATCAATATGGATCGCTGGTTTAAAGTTTTAATAATGAATCAGTATGGACCGTTGCTTTAAGTTTTAATAGTAAATCAATATGGACTGTCCGTTTAAAAGTAAATCAATCTGGACCGTTCATGAATTAGTTACTATTCAGTCCATTCTCCGATAAATAGAAGCTCATTCCTTCATTATTTCTTACGAAATCACTGAAACTCTAGAGAGAGAAATTATAAAGAGAAGCTATAGAGAGAAAATCTATAGAGAGAAAGAAGAAGAGAAGTCTACTACCTCACTATTCCAGTATCCAGTTTTCTTCTAAGGTAAGGGATATTATTTGTTGTACTCGTAAGGGGTATTATTTATTTCATATTTATGAAGAAAATTATTTTCTTTCAATACTAGTAAGGGGTATTATTTCTTTCGTATTCATGAAGAGAGCTATTGTTATTACATTCCTTATTATTCTGTTGGAATAATCTGTATACGCGGACTACCGTATACATGGTGAAATTCTTCTGTTATTCCATTCCGTATTATTATGTTGGAATAACCTGTCTATGCGAAGTACTGCATACATGGTGAAATTCTTCTATTATTCCATTCTTTATTATTCTGTTGGAATAACCTATTTATGCGAAGTACCGCATACATGGTGAAATTCTGTTGTTATTACATTCTTTATTATTCTGTTGGAATAACCTGTTTATGCAAAGTACCGCATAATGGTGAAATTATGTTGTTATTACATTCTTTATTATTCTGTTGGAATATCCCCGCTTTGCTTAATTTACCGACCGGTTCCGATTCTTTATTATTCTGTTGGAATAACCTGTTTATGCAAAGTACCGCATACATGGTGAAATTTTGTTGTTATTACATTCTTTATTATTCTGTTGGAATATCCTGTCGGTGCGGATTACGCTTGACCTGGTTACATTCTTTATTATTCTATCGGAATATCCTGTCTGTGCGTTTACGCATGACCTGGTTCCATTATTTATTATTCTGTTAGGAATAACCTGTCTATGCGAAGTACCGCACATATGGTGAAATTCTTTAGTTATTCCATTCTTTATTATTCTGTTGGAATAACCTGTCTATGTGGATTACCACATGCATGGTAAATGATCCTTTGTATTCATTCCTTATTAAATTATGGAAATGATCTGTTTACGTTGATTATGATGAGAGTCATAATAAAAGAATTGGACTGATGGAAATCATGGGTATATGTAGTATTAGTATGTTTTATGATGAGTTATGTTGGTTATTATGTGAAAACATGAAAGTTTCTTAGAAATCACAAAGGATTGAAAATCAGATTTTGGTGAAAATGGAACATGAAATTCAATTGACCATATCTCCTATTATAATTCGAATTTTTGAGTGTGGTCAAGTTCTAGAGTTAGATCTATGAGTTTTCTAACTTATCCAAGTGGAATCACTGAAAAAGGTGTTTTAGATTTTCGTATGGACTGATTTTAGCAAAGGAGTCAAAAACTGTAAAATACCAAAAAGCTACTGCCCAAATATTTAAAAGGGTTGTTTCGGCCACTTAATTTGTGAGAAAAATTTTGGCCTTTTGGGACATGGAAATATATGGTATAAAGTACCTCCTGTCCAAAAATGAGCTCATTCCGACTTAAAATGAGCAAGTTATGACTATTTCAAAATTTAGGTTTTTCCAACGAAAAATACTATAACCGGAGTTCTATAACTTCGATGACCATGAAATTTAAACTGGAAGCTCACGTTAACATGTGTAAAATCCTGCCAAGATTTGGGAATTTCTGGAGTTAAACTTGAGGTAGCTAATTTCTTAAGGAATTAATTAGAAATTAATTTTTGAAAAATACTTAAGGGAGTTGAAAAATTATAAAAAAAAAATACTTGTTGTGTATGAAATATATGTATATATGTTTGGACAAAGGATAGAAAAATAATAAGTTGATTTGGTAATTTTTCATAAAAATGGTTTAGTTATGAACATATGAGTTAAATATGCTATGTGAAGTTGAAGAATTGGAAAATATGATTTTATGGCTTGGGAATCCTATATAAGGTAAATGCAGATTTTTGATGAGGGATTTGATCATTGGTGATGAAATCTTATGAGTCTGACATTTTTGAATGATTAAATGCATTATTTGGTAAAGTGTAAACAATTGAAATAAATTATTTATGAGTTTAAGAAGTGATTAAAATATTGTTATAATATTAATAATATTAGATTATGAGTTTATTAAGTGATTGATAATATTTGTATAAATTTAAAGTCTTTAAAATTTATCCTTGTTTTCGTTTGATTAATGCTTATATCATTGTCATCATCCTCATGCTTATATTATGATGAAAATCATCTTTGGCTTACGTGCATAGATGGACCGTTGATTATTGGTTTTACAGTTGTATATCTTTGGCTTACGTGCAAAGATGAACTATTGATTGATGAGTATCTTTGGCTTATGTGCATAGATGAACTGTTTATTGGTATGATTATGACCAGGGATCATTCGGTATAATCATGACCCATAATGTTATAGATGATGGGATAAAAGTCCTCAATGGCCTGTAATGCATTGATGGACAGTTTTTGGTATGATTATGACCAGGGATTATTCTAAGATAGTCATTTGACCATTGATGATTACATGAATATCCTTGGTCAGTAGTGCGTGGATGATTCGATAATGTGGATTATTTATTAAGCTGAGTCTCAGCGATAAAATATTGATTATACACTTTTAATTCGTAGAAGATAGTAGATATCATACTCTACTTGACTCTTTTATAATACGGTTGTATGTCTTTGGCCTGTAGAGCAAAGATAAATTGTTAATGAATATCTTTGGCCCGTAGTGCAAAGATGAATTTATTAGCATGATTATGAACATGAATTGTGATTTGGTATAACCATGATTTTTGATGTTTCAGGTGAAGATAGGTGATGAAAATTATCTTCGTTCCTGGGTGTAAAGAGGAATTTAGAATCACAATTATGATTATGAGTTATTCATATGATTGTGAACACAAATTGTTGATTGATGTTACAGGGATAAAACATTATTGGTGGACTTTTAACATGAAGAAGATAATAGATCTGATGGTCTATTTGACTCTTCTAATGGATTGCTCGTTCCGCTGCATCTATGGTTGAAAAGTTTTATCATCTACCATATGTTCTAAATCTCTGATTTATTATTGATGAAGGCTATTGATAATTTAATTATCTTTAGTCATGATATTCTTTACAAGGCTGGTTGTGCTCACCCTTTTTGCTTCACAATTCCTTTCAAGTAATAAGAGTGTAAATGGGAATTAGCAGGGTAATGAGGAGAATAGAGCGGTGGTCTATAGCTATTGAGGTTCTCCCTAAATAGTATGGAAATAATTTTATTGAGAACTTTAGATAAGTGTATCGTATTATATGCGTCATTTGATATTTAATTTTGGTGAACCGAATAGGGTGAGGTGAACCCAACTTTGGAAGGGTGTTTTGCCACTATCATATAAGATGTCTAATGACATACAACCTCATGTTATCATAAGACAGGGTTGTGCACATCCACTTGCTGAGTATATCTACGAGCACCACCTATATGATCTTGGAGTTTGGTTGAAACATAATGTTCAATTGCAGACAGTGGAGATAGTTATATGTCAAGAAAAGACTCACCATTGGAAGGAACATAATAGTAATCTTCTCGTTTTTCTTTGGGTTTTATTAGGTCAACCAAATATAATTCTCTGGACATATGATATCTATCATAACTTAGATTCATGCCCTCCTATATACGAAGGTTTCCTTGAGCATTTCCCAAAGATTTTAATTTCTAAAATAGTTATTGACTGTACTTTTATGTAAAGTACCTTTGTAAGGTGTTGTGGTCGAGGCACCATGAGAGTTACATAGATTTTGTATTGAAACTCATAGCTTTATCATTTGTCGCATCGCTTCTGTGACAGTTCAACGATTAATATAAATAAAGTTTGTATTTGATTTTTATGGAGTGATATCTGGCGACTCAGAATGGGACGTGTGGACCTATTTTGGGGATGTCACATAAGTGTGATGTTATTTTCTTCATAAACTATATTATTTTCTTCAATATCATTATAACAACCAACAAGTTTTAGATCAACAACTACAACGGAAACAATAATTCATTAGAAGAGTTAAGTAGAGAATGAAATCTACTATCATCTATGAATTTAAAAGTCCATCATCAATAATTTATCCATGTAACATCAATCAATATACATCTTGCATCAAATGGGATGCAAACTGGGATAACTCCACAAATTTAGCCTCGTATTACGATACGGTCATATTGTTTTGCTCTAACTTGATAAAATCCACCTCCTTCATGTGACGAATACTTTCGAAAAAGTACTTGTAATTGTACAACTCTTGGAACTTCTCCCAAGACATCTTGAGTGCGTCAGGCTGGGTACGTTTTACAGATTCCCACCAGTAATCTGCCTCTTCACGCAACATAAAGTTGGCAAAGGGAACCTTCTACTCCTCGGAGCATCCCAAGACATCAAATATCTTGGTGATTTGCTTTAACCACGTCTCCACCTTAAGTGGTTCTGGCTTTTCCAAAAACTCTGGTGGTCCTAGCTCATTGAACTGCTTAGCGGTGACCGACCGTGGGTTGCATTTATTTCCACCTATATTTTGAATAGGAGTCTCTCCTACTTGATGTTGCATGAATTGCATAAAGCCTCTGAACATCCCATCGTTCATCATTTGATCGGTGTTGTTATTTACCTGAGGATTATTGTCTTCCTGTTGCACATTATCCTGGGTATTGATCGTTGGTGACTCAACGGGCTCTCATGTGCTTCATTCTTTGATCTCAACATTTTCGGATGCCATTTTCAAACACTGTCACAAAACAAGGGTTAATTAACATATCACATATTATCCCTATACTCTGACAAACCAATTAAATACCAAATAAACTTAGGTAGGTCATACTAGCGAAGGAATTCCCCGTCTCTCCCCTCCTAGTTCTTGTCTCACATCTCAGCCAGGGATCATATCCCTAAGCTTTGATACCAACTGTGACGCCCCCAAAATAGGTATGCATCACCCATCTTGGGTCGCCAGATACATGGTACATAAATTCAAATACAACTTAATTATACAATAGTCTTGTAAAATACGACAAAACATAGCTGAGAGTTTAAACAAGAATATTGTCATCTAGACAATATCCACACTCAATGGAGTCCTCATTACAATTATTATCACATTATTCCATAGAATAGTGAGGACTACTAAAGCCATTTATCCTGGACCATCACTCCATTCCCTGACTCGTCCCAGCTATATTCTCATTTTCTGAAGAGAACAATGAAAGAAAGGGTGAGCTCAACTAGCCCAGTAAGAAATACTATGACTAAGATAATGTAGAATAAATTATCCTTAGCCTTCAACAAAGATAACAACCGATAGAATACAATAGACAACAAGTTTTATATCAACAAATCATAAAGTGAAATAAGCAATCCATTAGAAGAGTCAAGTAGAGCATAAAATCTACTATCTTTTATGATTTAAAATGTTTTCATCAATTTTTATCACGAGACTCGACTTAATAAATAAACCACATCATCGAATCATCCCCTACACTACTGCCAAGAATATTCATTAAATCATCAATGGTCATGACTATACCGAATAATCCTCGGTTATAATCATACCAAAAGCTCGTCCATTAATGCACCTTCTGCCACCGAGGACTTTTACCACATCATTTATAACATTACAGGTCATGATTATACCGAATGATCCCTGGTCATAATCATACCAAGTCCATCTATGCACGTAAGCCAAAGATGACTTTCATCACAATATAAGAATGAGGATGATGACAATGACATAATAATTCAATAAAACAAGTTCAAGGATAAATTTTAAAGATTTATAATTTAATTTATCCAGGAATCAATAACGTCCAAATTGTCAACATGATACTGCTTTGTGGGGTAAAATTCAAGAATAATATTCATGTACCAAAAATAATTTGGACATAAAAGAAATATATATTTTTTTAGGTGAATAGTACCCCGACACGAAAAGTGTCCCGAATACTCGAGTGAACAATACTAGAGTGAATAGTAATCGGGTGAATAGTAACCCGTGAATAGTAACTCATAAAAAAAATACCAAAGAAAATGATATTCCATGACGAGTACAAAAGAAATGATATCTCATACTAGTATAATAGAATATACGAAACTGCAAATGGATTTTCATCCGCCATGCGGTAATCCACGTAGACAGATCATTTCCACAATTTAATAAAAAATGAATACAAAGGATCATTCACCATGCATGGGGTAATCCACATGTAGACAAAGTTATTCCAATGAATAATAAAAAATGGAATAATGAAGAATTCACGAGCATGCGATAGCCGCATGAGATAAAAGTTATTCCCAACAAAATAATAAAGAATGGAACCAAGTCATGCGTAATCCATACAGACAGGATATTCTAACAGAATAATAAAGAATGGAACCAGGTCAATGGTAATCCGCACAAACAAGATATTCCAACAAAATAATAAAGAATGGAATAACAGAAGAATTTCACCATGTATGTGGTACTTCGCATAGACAGGTTATTCTAACATAATAATAAATAATGGAATAACAGAAGAATTTCACCATATATGCAATACTTCGCATAGACGGTTATTCCAACATAATAATAAAGAATGGAATAACAGAAGAATTTCACTATATATGTAGTACTTCGCATAGACAGGTTATTCCAACATAATAATAAAGAATGGAATAACAGAAGCTCTCTTCATGAATACGAAAGAAATAATACCCCTTACCTTAGAAGAAATTGGATACTGAAATAGTGAGGTAGCAGACTTCTCTTCTTCTTTCTCTCTATAATTTCTCTCTATAATAATTGCTCTATAGCTTTAGTGAATTGGTGAGAAATGAAGGAAGAATGAGCTTCTATTTATAGAAAAATATAGTTTCGATAATTGCACGTTTTGGGGATCAAAATATTACAGTATAATACCTTCCTCTTTTTCTTCATTTTTAATTTAGTCCTACAAGTATTATTAAACTTGCACCATCTCCACTAATAGTAAATCATGTGAATCAATAGTTCATGTGAATCAATAGTTCAGACATATGAAAATACGAATTACAGTATAGTACCTCCATCTATACCTCCATTTTTAACTTAGTCATGCAAGTATTATCAATCTTGCACCAACTCCCCTAATAGTAAATGAATGTGAATCAATAGTACACACATGTGAACAAATAGTTATATACATGTGAATTAATAGCAATTAATTGCTCATTTATCCGATTAATTACCCGATAACTTCCAGACATCAATTATTATCGAAATAAATGTCGATTTCCACTAACACTAATAATCCCAACACAATGGAACTATCAATTTCATCTTTAATCAACACGAACTTATTCATCATTAATATTATAATTCACAATATTTAACAACGGTGTCGTTCCCGTGAAAGAGGGGCTTTCAGATAAGGATTTCTCCTATAGCGTTAAATTAGGTGACCAAAACTCTCCTCGATGAACTTCTAGACATTGTCGATGTTGCAAATAATAATATGAATAACTTTTGCCGTCTCAAATATTGATTTAATAATATAACATATTATGCAGATGATAATTTGTGACAATAATTGAATCAATAATATGAGAGATATGATGCATCAATTCATCGTAGCAATAATTGAGTATAAGCGAAAGTGACTTTTTCATGTAAGCATCTATAATCAATCGTGTGCTACTATGCAACCACGCCAGACATTACTATACTTTTACTCTTAGGGTAGTTCAACAGTTTTAACGGTAACACTTTCAAGTTATATAAAAGATAATTACGCAAGTTTTCTTACTACGATAATACATCCGTTGTAGGGTCCACCAATGATTGTGTCGTCGCATTTAATATTTTCTGTTAAAATGAATATTCTCTGAACAATCGAATATTATATAACCACTTGCTTACTTTACAAAATTTATAAATATTACCCACAACTATAACATTATATCAAATCCACACCATAATATTCAAAAAAATATTTTGAGAAATTTAAATCTTTATTCATAAAATTTGGGGTCTCACATAAAATATAAAATTTTAGTTTCTAAAATTTGCAATTAGGGTTTCCTTAATTAGATTAGGTTTCTAATTACCTTATACAGGAACATTAGGGTTTAATTATTTAATAATTATAGTTAACCTTACTAATTTAGCAATTAGGGTTTATAATTAGTAATTAGGTTTTAAAATTACTAATTAGGGTTACTAAATATAGAAATTAGGGTTTCTAATTTCATGATTGGGGTTTTGAAAATTAGGGCTCTCCCTAATTAGGGTTAATATCTTCAATACCGGTCGTTAATCGCATTAACACAATTTCTGACTGAGCATAAACTCCGGTTTAAGTTTCACATTAGGGTTTAATAGTAATACTAGGGTTTATAAAAAATATTGCTAGGGTTTGATCATAATACACCATAATTGACCAACCATTATCAATACGTACATACAGTGCATATTTATAGCACTGAAAAATCAAATATAATTAATATTATATTATTATTCTCATTCCTTGATAAAAATTCAAAATTAGGGTTGGATTCCATATTTGATTTATCTTTCATAAATAATATTATTATTTAAGTTAGAAAATAATTAACTTAACTAATCTAAAATAATTCCATATAATAAGATAAAATAATTATTATAATTATTCTATAATCATTACATATATTATTTAAATAATATATAATTATATTTTCATTGAAAATATTTAATAAAATCATTTCTACTATAAAATTAATTATTATAAGAATATAATTTATAATAATCAATAATTTTAAAATAATATTATTTGCAATAATTATTGTAATAAATAAATTTTTATTTATCACATACATATATATACATATTACCTAGCACATACTTCCACCTTTATAAATAAATAAAAAAATTTATATGCAAAATTTCTGATTTATTTATATAGAAAATATCGGGTTGTTACATTCACCCCCCCTTACAAAGATTTCGTCCCCGGAATCGCCGTTTTAAAACACATACAAGGGTACATAACATACATAATCATGGATGGATGCATGAATAGTTTTTGTTATTATGTATAGATGCTTTTATGATTATTATTATCATGTATGTTTGGTTCATAGCCATTTATAGCCATCTTTTGGGATTTGCACAGATTGGTATACTTGATGTCATGTTATGGCTTTACCCTATTTTGAACTGGTATTAGCGAATGGGTTTACTTTATCTTTTATCTTATCATGCTATGGTTTTTTTGATTAACCCTATCTCTCTATCTTTAACTGTTGATATGTTGGGTATGGGTTTTATAGATTATAAATTTTTAATTATGGCTAATGATAAGCGTCAGGTGACTACGACTAGTCCTAAGAGTTTATGTCAAGCATGTGTGGATGAGGGGTTAGTTTAGTTGATAAGTTGAGACTGTTATCGATCTATTCTTCTTAGCGAGCACCGACCAATTGTTATAACTAGTTATATTTTTGATTAGTTTATGTGGTTATTGTTTTGAAAATTTGTTCACTCTGTTGAACTTACATGATTACAAGGTAATAAAAGACTTAGACACTTATACAGTTTTGGATCTTGGATTCTAGCATGTTTAATTATGTGGCCTTTGTTGCTCAAGTTATTAGATACATAGGGGTGTTCTACACCTAGTGCCCTAAAGCCATCTGGCTTGGGAGTAATTGATCAAAAGCTCATTAATGAGTAACTCTGAATAGCCTAAGGTAATTAAGCATTGCACAGTCATCCTAAAGGTCTTGATTGTTAAAATGTATAGAATAAAAGTCTAATTTGGCTTAAGTTGATTACGCGGCCTTTGTTGCTCTAGTTATTAGATCCATATGGGTGTTCTACACCTAGTGCCCTAAATCCATCTGGCTTGGAGTCATTGATCAAAATCTCATTAATGGGTAGCTCTGAATAGCCTAAGGTAATTAAGCACTGTACAAGTCAGATTTTAATGTCTTTATGCTAGTTCATTTTGATCCTTTCTTGCATCTGCATCTTGTTCATAATGCTTGTTGATTGCTTGAGTTACAGAGTTATCAGATTGGTTATTATAATTGATTGTACGAGCTTATTTTGAGCTATTATCAGTTAGGATGGTTGGTCTTCACACACACACATAGAATGGATCAAATACAGTCTTATGCTTGATATTGATTGAACCTTTATTCATATCTGTGTTTGTCCTGATCTTTGAGAGTAGTTATGATTGAGCTTAGAAGCCATAATGCTAGTATATAATTTTATTCTTCATTCGCGTTCTTACATTACTATGGATGTGGGTGTTCAGATAGTTTGCTTGAGGGCAAACAAAGGCTTAAGTGTGGGGGTATTTGATGAGTTAGATTTATACCCGCGAATCAGATCCTTTATTGCTTAAGAAGTTGCTTGTTCTTCGTAATTTATATATCTTTTATATAATTTTGTTATTATTTTGCTTAATCTATGTGTTGCAGGGCTTATTAGGTCATTTCCAGATTGAATGGACAAAAAGATCAAATTTTCATAAGGCTACTTGGCAATACCGATGCCGTGCTTAAAATCGGCATCATAGTAAATGACCTACCCCGCCGGTGACATCATCCCAACGCTGCAAAGACCCTAGTTTCTTTTATTCTGACTGCTAAGTATACCACTTCTCGATTGAAAGTCTCGACTTTCGGTACCGCAATATTGTTCAAGGCTTAAACTTGGCCTTCAGCGCCACCTCCCAATGCTCAAAGTGTAAATTAGGTCTTAATGACCTAAAAAGCTAAGGATTTAAATGATTCATCAGCAACAGCCTCCAAGAATAGTGGAGAGAGATTAGGAGTAGTTTTTGAAGCTTTTTAGCTTAGAAGAGAAAGAAGTTGTTCTTCAAGGAATCAAAGCTCATTGCATCCTTCATAGCTCGGACTCTATACAGAGAAGAGAAGACTTGGAGCCAGAAAATTTCACAAAAGGAGTTTTCTTTATCTAAATATTTCATTCATTTGTCTATTTTTGAGCATGATTAACACTTTAAAAATGTTAATTTGTCTCATAGTTATGAACTAATTACATTTCTAGGATTACAATGTAACCTAATGATGAACTTAATTGAATTTCTCTCTTATTTATTATAATGAATCATTTTGGAATGGGTTATTATATTTCATGCTTATTTATTGGTTGCTTTACAAAGGAATTGGTGTAGTTATTAATGCATATTGAAAAATGGATGTTAATATCTAACCCTAAATGTAACACCCCCTTTCCCAAAAAGGAAAAGGAATGTCACGCACAAGCATAATAAATACAAACCTCAAATAAATCGCAAAATATCTAAAATTAAAATGAACACCAATTGTCACATACTCCAATAATTAGAAGGAACTCCACATTTACATAGTCTCTACAATTAAGAAATAATGCCAAAATGGCCCAAACATCCACCTACAAAATATTAGGAAAAACCAAGTTTAATAATAAGTCTCAAAAACTAATCTACTCATTTGGATCAAAGGTAGCTCTCATCCCACAAAATCCTGATCACCCCTGATTATCTGCCGAAAAAAGAACACAGCGTGAGCCAATTGCCTAGTAAGGATATAAAAAATGCACATATATAAATAATATTTATATGTACCGAAAGAACTGAATGAATGAATAATTACAACTACTAACCAAACATGAATATATCAAAATTGGTGAGACAAGGTACAAATGATTAACACTGTCGAACCGATAACTATAGTCAAAAGAGTTCCAAACAAAATAAGGCTGAATCAAATGGTTATAAGGTAACAATTTCATACTGAGCTCAAATACAAATAGCCAAAGGCTAACAAAATACATCGGTACCATGATGTATACAAATCAAATCGGATAGTACGCACGACACATACGTTACTAATCCGCCAAACAAATCGAATCAAATCAAATATTGGGTCGACCCATAAGTATCATGAACAAATATATCAAATGGCCAAAGCTCATACCCAGAGCATACAAAAGGATACGTCGTGGACTAATCACACCACCATGGAAGGTGTCATGCCCTTGTGTCAAGAGGACATGCCTGTGGTACCCCCACATGTGGTTAGCTCAAGTATACCCTAAGGATCAAACTAGAAAATGTAAGCCAAAAGGGGTTCAAATCACAAGGCTTACATGACCATATTCAAATGAAATCGAATTATCAAATACAAACATACCCAATTATTACAAGACATTAATGATCAAAACAACTCCGAGTGTGAACGAAAATATACGAACAATGGTACAATCAAATAAAGTCTCCAAAACATATTGACACGATTAACTAGTTCAAAGAATACAAATACGAATTCAAATATCAACTCCAAAACGAAACTATCTCAATAATTTTGACAACAAGGAAAAATCCTGAGAGACAACACCAAATTTCTAAACGAGTACAAAACGAATGAATTAAATTCAAAGAAGTATAGCTGAAAAAGTACGGAATCCGTACCTTAATATAGTACCAAAATAATTCGCCGAATCCAAATATCACCCGCTAGACTCCCTCAATCCGATCTAATTATCACAATAAAATATAATACATATAATTAAATTATGAACTCATACAAATTATATTTTCATAAATTCAATAATTTTAATATACTATACTCAGTTTATACTCAAAAGATATATTTTAATTATAATAACAATATTATAATATTATTTATTTCTTTCCCATTTATAAATTTCTGCATATCTTATATATATATTATATATATATATATATATATATATATATATATATATATATATATATATATATATATATATTGATGTCAGAGGATGATCTACTTTTCAAGGATAAATTTTGCTGACTTGCAATCTATTCTAACTAGGAATTTTTGGTTCAATAAATCTCTCCGAAATTTCTTAATACATAAAACTAATGATAAAATTTCATTTTTAATAAGATCGTATTTTAAGCGTGTAGGATTCCATGCTTGAGAATGGAAGCGAACAAATTGTTCATCAAGTAGGAGTTAACTTTTGTTAAGTATGCCACTGAATCCAATGTCAGAGGCATCGGTTTCAACTATTTTGAAAGCTGAATCGTTTGAAATGCCAAGGCAGGGCAAAACCTTAACATATTTTTTAACTTGTTGGACGACAGAAGTATGAATGTCAGTCCAAGAAGGAGGATTACTTTGTAAGCGCTGAAAGAGAGGCTTACAAATCTTCCTGAGGTCCTTGTAAAACTTGCCAATATAATTGAGCTAGCCAAGAAACCTCTGTAGCTGAGTTTTGTCGGTAATCATATCTGGGAACCAGTCGGCGAATTAAATAGCTCTGTCAATTAGCCGCGTGAGTCCATGATAGAGGATTAATCCGAGAAACCTGACTTTAGTCAGAAACAGACTACATTTGGAAGGAGAAAGAACAAGACCATTGGTTTTAACTGTTCTTCAAAGATTTATCAAAGAAGGAACTCTGAGTCTTAACCCCACTTCATTAAATGTTCTTATTTCAGTAAACTTTGTAAGTCATTTAATCATCTTGTATCAAGATTATAATCAATTAAATTGTTTAATTTCATTTAGTTATTTAATTGTGTTTGTATGCGCACTTGTTCTTTCTCATTTATTAAACCATGTCTCCTTCCGCCTCTCATGGTATCGAGCCAAGTTTTGTTGTTGGTAGCTGAATTTATATATCTTTTTAATCAAACTTCTCTTTACTTTTTTAAAATCATCTTCTTCATCAAAGTTAAGAAGTCACCTTACTTAATTGTAGTCCACCTAGTTAAGTGTTTAACCTTTGTAAGTCTCCGAGGTGTGCAAGCGTTGTCGGGTTATAGAACATAGATATGAGTCTACTTTGGGTAAACGGGGTATGCATGAATGGACCTTGAGTAAGATTTTATTTTGAAACAATCAAGATGAGAAGGTTATTCAGATCCATCTCTTCAGTTAGTAACAGGTCAACTTTGCCTCCTGTCCCGGACATAGTTAACCAAGAAGAACATAGTTATGAAAATATTAATCAAGTTTTACACAATTGGAACATACCTAGAGTATCTCCAAAAGATATTTATCAGTCAACTTTTTCCGATAAGTTCAAAACTGACTATAATGTCAAAACAGTTGAAAGAGTTTATGCAATTAACAAAGAATACGAAAATTGTAGTCTTTTATCACCTGAAGTTATTAAAAAACACAGAAAGAAAGGTTACAATTTTATTCATATAGGTCTTGTTCAAGTTGCAGTCAAACCTCTCAACAGAAAAGGAATTAATTCATCTATCTACCTCTGCCTTAGAGATGCTAGATTTTTGAATTATTATCCCAGCATTATCGGTGCCATGGAAGCAAGCTTGCATAATGGACCTATCCATTTCAATTGCTTTCCTGATTTCACCTTGAGTCTTAGTGATCAAAACTTATTCAAAGCTTTATCATTAAATATTAAAACTGATGGAGAGATTACTCAAATGATTGAAGGATCTCAACCCATTGCTTTGATTTATAGAATTTACTATAAAACAATGAAATCAAACTTAAACGATCATGCTCTTAATAAAAGTCCAAAAGATCAAACAGTTTTAATTCAAAGTTCAACTAGTGATGCTAATATCCAGATCCCAAGAACAATTCTTTGGAAGGATATTACTTTACCTAATCAATGGACTTTCTTAGAATGAATTACCACAATGACCCATAGTTAACAATTTGTTAAATATTGAAAACATTCAACAGCTTTTTACGATGGGCTGTTAAAATTAGTTTTGAGCGATACTAGAACCCGGTTATCATTGAAGACATTTCAGTTCTTGACTCCTTGATTATCCACACTAGAAGAATCTTTGAAGTCCTTAGTAATCCTTGATTAGAGATACCAAACTTAAAGGAATCCTTAATCAAGGACAAGTTAGTCATCCTGTTATACTCGAGAATGATACCGAATTGATGATGAGGGTTCTTCCTCTCAAGCATCCTCTGTTTATCCCCACGATTCGATTTTAATGCCCCGATTAATAATCAATTAAGAGTCATTAAAAAGAATTTCGTTTTAGATTGGGATAACTTAGTAAAGGATTTTAATTCAAAATTTAACAAAGAAAAGAGACATCTATTCAGATCTACTCACCCCATAGAAAAGAAAAAAGATAAGATAGTTAATAGATGGAAAAGATTTATTAAAAATGAAGAAATTAACATCACGTTTTACGACTGGTATGATCAGTACCAAAGTAAATGTAATGTTATTAGTAAAACTCAATGGATTAAAGAAGATAGGTCTAAAGTATCGTCCAGTCTTCCTCCTTTAGAGACAGTTCTAATTCCAGTTAAAAACACTTGATTATTGCTAGTCCTTCAAGATTCTGACGGAACTAATGATAATAAAAATTAATTGAACACCTAAACTTTAGTAATCAATATCTAGCAGCGATAGGAAAAGCATGACTAGATAAGATTGAAGAAAAATTTGAAGAAGGAATTATTAAAAAACTGATTCAAAACTTGAACAACCTTTAATTAAATTACCGTAAAAGCAGATATAATCTTAGTTTACCTAATAAAGAAAGTGAATTGGTCCAATCTATTGAAAAGTTATTTAAAAACTTAAAAGCAGAACACGGTCCAAGTGGAACCATTCTTTATTATCGATCATATTGAATCGAGATGATGATAACGAAAGTTCTTCGGATCACTCTAATCACTCATCCATTTCAAACCTTAATGAGCATTAAATAAATTAGCATCAATAACACAAGTATTACGAGAAATTGGTACTTTAGACCAACTCCTGGGATCTACTGATTCGAAGAGAGAAATCTAGATAAGCAGTTCTCTATGTCCTCTAATAAGATTTATGAATGGAATATAGATGGATTTGGTGAACAAGAAATTCTTAATAAACTTAATCATATGTACATGGTAGCCAACAACTATATTACCAAATTCAACTCTTTATCTCAATCGGATATAGTTGAATTAATAGCTAGTGGTTTCTTGGTATTCTTAGGTCTTGGTGGGAAAAACATCTCACTAAAGACATTAGATGTTCCATAGTTCATGTTATCCAAAGAGATAATGAAGGCAAACCCATCTTTGATGAAGATCTTTGGTATTGGTCTTCACGATGGAGTTAATACTTTAATATTTACAATAATTAAACATTTTGTTGGAACCCCTAGTAATATTACCAAAAGAATTCATGATCAATTAAGTAATCTTACATGTCCCACTCTAAGTGATTTTTAGATGGTACAAAGATGTATTTACTTCGAGTTATGATGAGAAAGCAGCGATAACAAACCATTTTGGAAAGAAAAATTCGTTAATGGTTTACCATCTTTATTTGCTCACAAGGTTAGAGAAGAATTAAGTAAAAATTTGGGATATATAGATTATGATAATCTAACTTATGGTGATATTATTAGTTATATTCAAAAATCGAGATTGAAAATGTGTATTGACTTTAAATTAGCTAAACAAGCCAGAAAAGATAAAAATAAAGCTAAATACGAGTTAGGAACATTTTGTGAATAGTATGGTTTACCGCCAGTTGCTCCCTCTAGAAGAAAGCACAGGCATAAGAGTAAACATATTGAGTCACATAAAAGTCATAAGCGTCGTAAGAAAAGATACAATAATGATAAAAGGAGTAATATTCAAGATACCTATTACAATAAACCTAAGTCATCTAAGAAAAAATCATATAAAAAATCAAAGAAATATGATAAAAGTAAAATTATGCATCACAATTGTGGGCAGAAAGGACACTATAAAAGTGAATGTAGAGTCAAGCAAAAACTAGCCCCAATTAAATATTTCAGCCGAAGATACAGAACAGTTATTAGAATTAATGAGAATCGAAAATAACAGTGGTAGTGATGAAGAAGCTTCTGATATTCCAGAATCTTCTAGTAATAATACATCTAACGATGAATCTGTTAGTGAAAATGAAGTCACTATATGTACAAAAAATTGCAATAAAAATTGTTGTAAAAGAGTTAGTGTAATTACAAATGAAGAAGAAGAAAGTTCTTTATTAGTTGATTTAATCAGTAAAATAAATGACCCTGAATTAAAAACTCAGTATTTGAAGAAATTAAAAGATTTGTTAACCAAAGATAAAAAAGTCACTGATAAGGTTCTTAGAGCCAAAGAAAAACCAATTTTCAGTCTCAATAAAACTCTTGAAAGATTTAAGTCTCCGGTAAAAGAAATTACCCTCCCTGAATTAAATCAAGAAGTTAATAAACTTAAGAAAGAAATTTCTAACTTAAAATTAGATATTTCTAACTTAAGAAAAGAGATTGATGATAAAAAATCAGATCTTCAAGTTCATGATTCTTCTTCTAGTGATGAGAGTCACGATGAACCAGAATCATCAGGTGCTAAAGATTCTGATCTCTTTATTCAAGGTCTCTCCCTTAAAAGAATTAAAGATATTACTATTCAAAAATGGTATATCTCTATTAATTTAGTTATCGATAAAACGTTCTCTATGCTGCTCCCTGCCTTAGTTGATACTGGTGCAGATTTGAACTGTATTCAAGAAGGTATTATCCCCACATGATATTATAAGAAGACTAGTGAAAAACTAAATTAAATTTAATGGCGATCAAATGGAAATAAAATATAAATTACCTAATGTACATATTTGTCAAGACAAGTATGTGTTTTAAGACCTCATTTGTCTTAGTTACGCAATCTTCTCGACAAAATCATTTTAGGTTTACCATTTATCTATTTATTATACCCATTTACTACTAGTAATAAAGGTTTAAGTTGCGAACATTTAGGAAAAAGGATTACATTTAAATTCTTAATCAAACCAAAAGAAAGAGATTTAAAATTTATTCAAGAAGAATCAATTTCTAAATCATTAAATCTGTTAAATTGTAAAGTTACCCACCTAAATTTCCTTAAAGAAGAAGTTAGGTATCGCAAGTTGAAGAACAACTTAAGAGTAACAAGAGTCCAAGAAAAGATAAAAGAATTAAAAGATTATTTATTAAAAAACTTATGTTGTGATTCTCCCAATGCTTTTTGGCATAGGAAGAAGCACACAGTTAGGTTACCATATGCTAAGGAATTTAAAGAACATTTAATTCCCACTAAAGCTAGACCTATTCAAATGAGTCATGAACAAATGGAGTTATGTAAAAAGAAATTAATGATCTTCTTAGTAAAAAGTTTAATTAGACACAAAGAAGTCACCATGGTCTTGCCCGACTTTTCTATGTTAATACTTGAAATTTGAGAAAGAAAGAGGTGTCCCTCGGTTAGTCATTAATTATAAACCGTTAAACAAAGTACTAGAATGGATTAGGTACCCTTTGCCCAACAAGGATGATCTCCTTGGTAGGTTAAGTGTCTCTACTATATTTAGTAAATTTGACCTTAAGTCAGGATTCTGGCAAGTTGCTATTCATCCGGATGATAAATACAAAACTGCATTTACCACTCCATTCGGACACTACGAATGGAATGTTCAGTCATTTGGACTTAAAAATGCACCCAGTGAATTTCAGAATATTCTTAATAATATTTTGAATCCTTTCAGTCATTTTATCATTGTTTACATCGACGATATCCTTGTATTCTCCAAGACTATTGAAGAGCATATTAAACATTTAAATTCGTTCTTCAGAACAGTTAAAACCAATGGTCTTGTTCTTTCTCCTTCCAAATGTAGTCATTTACGACTAAAGTCAGTTTATCGGATTAATCCTCTATCATGGACTCATCGCGGCCAATTGAGCTATTCAATTGACTAAAGTCGAGGGTTACCAGATAAGATTCACCGACAAAAACTTCATTCTGAGAGGTTTCTTGGCTCGCTTCAATTATATTGGCAAGTTTTCTGATGACCTCGGGAAGATTTGTAAGCCTCTCTTTCGGTAGCTTACAAAGTAATCCTCCTCCTTGGTCGACATTCATACTTACGTCCGTCAACAAGTTAAAAAATATGTTAAGGTTTTGCCTGCCTTGGCATTTTAAATGATTGACTTTCAAAATAGTTGAAAGCCGATGCCTCGACATTGGATTGGTGGCATACTTAAACAAAAGTTAACTCCTACTTCTGATGAACAATTTGTTCGTTTCCATTCTAGCGCATGGAATCCTACACAGTTAAAAAATAGTCCTATTAAAAAAGAAATTTTAACATTAGTTTTATGTATTAAGAAATTTCAGAGAGATTTATTGAACCAAAAATTCCTAGTTAGAATAGATTGCAAGTCAGCAAAATTTATCCTTGAAAAAGATGTTGAGAATGTCGCCTCTAAGCATTCATTCGATAGATGGCAAGCAATTTTAAGTATTTTTGATTTCGATATTGAATATATTAAAGGTAGTAACAACTCAGTTCCAGATTTTCTCACTCATGAATTTATTAACACACAGTACTATTATTACGGCATTATGAGTGTAACGAGGAGGTTCATCTTCTCGTGGTCATGACCGCTTCGGTAGGTCCGATTAATCAATCTAAAGGAGGCTGTTGTTCCTCATCCGATTACCCAAACCCATAATAAATTCCGGTGCTTGATACGGTCCCAAGCCCTACTCCTCGATTCTTGCTAGTCATTGAAACCATTAGATATTTTAGCTAGTCAAACCCCAACCACCTCATCAAAACCTAGTCACCAAATGTCAGATTATCGTCTGATTTTCGATCAACACTTATTTCATATCGAGTTACAAATGAAACCCAAAAATGATCCAATTAGGTTATTTGCCCGATTTTTCCCTTACGGTTGGCATTTCCTCCCCTCTTGCTCCTTTACAAGTCACTTGTGTATTATAGGACATTCTTATCAAAAGCAGTGGGTCTTCATTAAACCAATTTATGCCAGCGATGATAAATCAAAACTCCTTTATCATTCGTTTGTATATCAAACAAGTTCTCAATCTGTCCAGATTGGGGTAGTCATCCTTCTGATCTCAAGTCACTTTCTAATCATACTAGCTCTTTTTGCTATTATGATTATATTGAGGCTTGGCATAAAATTATGCTTCATCAAAATGAAGATCATAGTCATTCATGATTTTTTCAGTTTGACCACAAATTCAAGAGTCAATTCCCCAAATGGTTTATCCTTTGGTGGACAAGGTACGGTTTGTGCCATGATATCTTCCCCAAACCTCTCCTTGCCCAGTTAGAACATTTCTGTCATCATAGTAATTATCAATCAAAATATGAGAAAATTCCAGTCTTCCTTATATTTTGTAGTAAATACAAAATCCCTTGGATTCTGAAATGGCAATATATCGTTTCAGCTACCCAGGAAGTCACAGTTTTTCAGTCTCCGTCGTCCATAGGAATTAGGGCGCCTGAGACTTATCTTTCCCTATTTCTTGCGCCTCTCTACCGCTTTTTTCATTAAATGGTGGGATAAATTTGGTGTTGATAGAATAATTGGCCAAGTTCGTAAAGAATTTCCGCCTTCTCCTCTATTGACTCCTCCGATTAACACCCTTGAGCCACTACGGCCTCTGCCGTTGCACCTCTAGTAAATCACCATTAAAAGCAAATTGATAAGTCAAAAGAAAAATCAGTTGTTCCTCCAGATTCTGATGAAGTCACTAATGTTTCTAGTTACTCTAATTCCCAATTAAGGCATCTTGCAGATGCTATTCACTTGAGACTTGATCAATTACATGAAGAGTCAGACAAAGCTTCTTCTCAGTCCAAAGGAGAAAATTCTAGTCAAGAGCTTGAAGACGAAGGTGATTGTGATCCCTACAGTACGATCATCCTTCAAGATGCTCAAGATCCATTTTCTTTCCTGAAGTAATAAATCAAGGTGAGATGTGACACCTTCTCTCGACCTCGATCCACACCTCGCCTCCTAAGCATAGTCAAGTGACATCTCCGTGAATAACCAAAGACTGCTCTGGCGACTAGTCGGCAACATCTTACCTTTTCACCAAATGATGACAATTATTCAAGCATCTGGCCCCATAGTCGCATTAGTCAAAAGAAGACGTCCGCTTTTCCAACAGCTAAATCTTATTAGAGGACACAGAGAACTATTTATCTAGATTTCTCTCTTCGAACTATAGATCCAGAGGAGTTGGTCTAGAGTACCAATTTCTGGTAATAGTTGTGTTATTGACAGTTAATTTATTTAGCTGTTCATTAAGGTTTGAAATGGATGAGTGATTAGAGTGATCCGAAGAACTTTCGTTAATCGGAAAAGTAGGGGACTTGTATTTATTAGGTACACTTAATCTGTATTCAAGTAGATCCGATTTCTATATTTATTAGGTACACTTAACCTACCAAGGAGATCATCCTTGTTGGGCAAAGGGTACCTAATCCATTCTAGTACTTTGTTTAACGGTTTATAATTAATGACTAACCGAGGGACACCTCTTTCTTTCTAAACCGTTATTAACATAGAAAGTGGGCAAGACCATGGTGACTTCTTTCGTGTCTAATTAAACCTTTACTAAGAAGATCATTAATTTCTTTTTACATAACTCCATTTGTTCATGACTCATTTGAATAGGTTCAGCTTTAGTGGGAATTAAATGTTCTTTAAATTCCTTAGCATATGGTAACCTAAGCTGTGTGCTTCTTCCTATGCCAAAAAGCATTGGGAGAATCAGAACATAAGTTTTTTAATAAATAATCTTTTAATTCTTCTATCTTTCCTTGGACTCTGTTACTCTTAAGTTGTTCTTCAACTTGCTGATACCTAACTTCTTCTTTAAGGAAATTTAGGTGGGTAACTTTGCAATTTAACAGATTTAATGATTTAGAAATTGATTCTTCTTGAATACAGTTCAAATCTGCACTAGTATCAAATAAGGCAGGGAGCTGCACAGAGAACGTTTTATCGATAACTAAATTAATATAGATATACCATTTTTGAATAGTAATATCTTTAATTCTTTTAAGGGAGAGACCTTGAATAAAGAGATCGTAATCTTTGCTTTTGATGATTACGGTTCATCGTGACTCTCATCACTAGAAGAAGAATTATGAACTTGAAGAAGATCGATTTTTATCATCAATCTCTTTTCTTAAGTTAGAAATATCTAATTTTAAGTTAGAAATTTCTTTCTTAAGTTTATTAACTTCTTGATTTAATTCGGGAGGGTAATTTCTTTTACCGGAGATTTAAATCTTTCAAGAGTTTTATTGAGACCTGAAAATTGGTTTTTTCTTTGGCTCTAAGAACCTTATCAATTGACTTTTTATCTTTAGTTAACAAATCTTTTAATTGCTTCAAATCGAGTTTTTAATTGAGGTCATTTATTTTCTTGATTAAATCAATTAATAAAGAACTTTCTTCTTCTTCTTTTGTAATTACACTAACTCTTTTACAACAATTTTTATTGCAATTTTCTGTACATATAGTGACTTCATTTTCACTAACAGATTCATCGTTAGATGTATTATTACTAGAAGATTCTGGAATATTAGAAGTTTCTTCATCACTACCACTGTTATTTTCGATTCTCATTAATTCTAATAACTGTTCTGTATCTTCGGCTGAAATATTTAATTGGGCTAGTTTTTGCTTGACTCTACATTCACTTTTATAGTGTCCTTTCTGCCCATAATTGTGACAGACAATTTTACTTTTATCATATTTCTTTGATTTTTTATATGATTTTTTCTTAGATGACTTAGGTTTATTGTAATAGGTATCTTGAATATTACTCCTTTTATCATTATTGTATCTTTTCTTACGACGCTTATGACTTTTATGTGACTCAATATGTTTACTCTTATGCAATGCTTTCTTCAGAGAGGGAGCAATGGCGGTAAAACCATCTTGTTCACAAAATGTTCCTAACTCGTATTTAGCTTTATTTTTATCTTTTAAAGCTTGTTTAGCTAATTTAAAGTCAATACACATTTTCAATCTGATTTTTGAATATAACTAATAATATCACCATAAGTTAGATTATCATAATCTATATATCCCAAATTTTTACTTAATTCTTCTCTAACCTTGTGAGCAAATAAAGATGGTAAACCATTAACGAATTTTTCTTTCCAAAATGGTTTGTTACTGTCGTTTCTCATCATAACTCTGGAAGTAAATACATCTTTGTACCATCTAAAATCACTTAGAGTGGGACATGTAAGATTACTTAATTGATCATGAATTCTTTCGATAATATTACTAGGGGTTCCAACAAAATGTTTAATTATTATAAATATTAAAGTATTAACTCCATCAGGAAGACCAATACCAGCATCTTCATCAAAGATGGGATTGCCTTCATTATCTCTTTGGATAGCATGAACTATGGAACATCTAATGTCTTCAGTGAGATGTTTTTCCCACCAAGACCTAAGAATACCAGTAAAACCACTAGCTATTAATTCAACTATATCTGATTGAGATAAAGAGTTGAATTTGGTAATATAGTTGTTGGCTACCATAGACATATGATTAAGTTTATTAAGAATTTCTTGTTCACCAAATCCATCTATATTCCATTCATAAATCTTATTAGAGGACACAGAGAACTGTTTATCTAGATTTCTCTCTTCGAACTGTAGATCCGGAGGAGTTGGTCTAGAGTACCAATTTCTGGTAATACTTGTGTTATTGATGATTAATTTATTTAGTCATTCATTAAGGTTTGAAATGGATGAGTGATTAGAGTGATCCGAAGAACTTTCGTTATCATCATCGATTGATATGATCGATAATAAAGAATGGTTCCACTTGGACCAGTTCATTTTAAGTTTTTTAAATAACTTTTCAATAGATTGGACCAATTCACTTTCTTTATTAGGTAAACTTAGATTATATCTGTTTTCTGGTAATTTAATTAAAGGTTGTTCAAGTTTTAAATCAGGTTTTTTAATAATTCCTTCTTCAAATTTTTCTTCAATCCTATCTAGCTATTTTCCTACTGTTGCTAGATATTGATTACTAAAGTTTAGTTGTTCAATTAATTTTTTATTATCATTAGTTCCTTCAGGAATCTTGAAGGGACTAGCAATAACTGAAGTGTTTTTAACTGGAATTAGAACTGTCTCTAAAGAAGGATGACTGGACGATACTTTAGACCTATCTTCTTTAATCCATTGAGTTTTACTAATAACATTACATTTACTTTGGTACTGATCATACCAGTCGTAAAATGTGATGTTAATTTCTTTATTTTTAATAAATCTTTTCCATCTATTAACTATCTTATCTCTTTCCTTTTCTATGGGGTGAGTAGATCTGAATAGATGTCTCTTTTCTTTGTTAAATTTTGAATTAAAATCCTTTACTAAGTTATCCCAATCTAAAACAAAATTCTTTTTAATGACTCTTAATTGATTATTAATTGGGGCATTAAAATCAGACTGTGTGGGATAAACAGAGGTTGTCGAAGAGGAAAAACCCTCATCATCAACGGTATCATTTTGAGTATAACAGGGATGACTAACTTGTCCTTGATTAAGGATTCCTTTAAGTTTGGTATCTCTAACTGAAGGATTACTATGGACTTCAGTATCTCTTCTAGTGTGGATAACTGAAGGAGCTGAAGAACTGGAAATGTCTTCAATGATAACTGGGGTTCTAGTACGTTCAAAACTAATTTTAACAGTTCCATCAGAAAACTGTTGAATGTTTTCAATATTTAACAAATTGTTAACTATGGGCTGTTGTGGTAATTCATTCGGCAAAGTCCATTGATTAGGTAAAGTAATATCCTTCCAAAGAATTGTTCTTGGGATCTAGATATTAGCATCACTAGTTGAACTTTGAATTAAAACTGTTTGATCTTTTGGACTTTTATTAAGAGAATGAACGTTTAAGTTTGATTTCATTGTTTTATAGTAAATTCTGTAAATCAAAGCAATGGGTTGAGATCCTTCAATCATTTGAGTAATCTCTCCATCAGTTTTAATATTTAATGATAAAGCTTTGAATAAGTTTTGATCACTAAGACTCAAGGTGAAATCGGAAAGCAATTGAAATGGATAGGTCCATTATGCAAGCTTGCTTCCATGGCACCGATAATCTTTGGGATAATAATTCAAAAATCTAGCATCTCTAAGGCAGAGGTAGATAGATGAATTAATTCCTTTTCGGTTGAGAGGTTTGACTGCAACTTGAACAAGACCTATATGAATAAAATTGTAACCTTTCTTTCTGTGTTTTTTAATAACTTCAGGTGATAAAAGACTAAAATTTTCGTGTTCTTTGTTAATTGCATAAACTCTTTCAACTGTTTTGACATTATAGTCAGTTTTGAACTTATCGGAAAAATTGACTGATAAATATCTTTTGGAGATACTCTAGGTATGTTCCAATTGTGTAAAACTTGATTAATGTTTTCATAACTATGTTCTTCTTGGTTAACTATGTCCGGGACAGGAGGCAAAGTTGACCTGTTACTAACTGAAGAGATGGATCTGAATAACCTACTCATCTTGATTTGCTTCAAAATAAAATCGCGAATGAATTACCACAAAGAAATTTCATAGTTAACAATTTGTTAAATATTGAAAACATTCAACAGTTTTCTGATGGAACTGTTAAAATTAGTTTTGAACGTACTAGAACCCCAGTTATCATTGAAGACATTTTCAGTTCTTCAGCTCCTTCAGTTATCCACACTAGAAGAGATACTGAAGTCCTTAGTAATCCTTCAGTTATAGATACCAAACTTAAAGGAATCTTTAATCAAGGACAAGTTAGTCATCCCTGTTATACTCAGAATGATACCGTTGATGATGAGGGTTCTTCCTCTCCGGCATCCTCTGTTTATCCCACACAGTCTGATTTTAATGCCCCAATTAATAATCAATTAAGAGTCATTAAAAAGAATTTTTTTTTAGATTGGGATAACTTAGTAAAGGATTTTAATTCAAAATTTAACAAAAAAAAGAGACATTTGCTCACAAGATTAGAGAAGAATTAAGTAAAAATTTGGGATATATAGATCCGGAGGAGTTGGTCTAGAGTAACTAAATTAATAGAGATATACCATTTTTGAATAGTAATATCTTTAATTCTTTTAAGGGAGAGACCTTGAATAAAGAGATCAGAATCTTTAGCACCTGATGATTCTGGTTCATCGTGACTCTCATCACTAGAAGAAGAATCATGAACTTGAAGATCTGATTTTTTATCATCAATCTCTTTTCTTAAGTTAGAAATATCTAATTTTAAGTTAGAAATTTCTTTCTTAAGTTTATTAACTTCTTGATTTAATTCAGGGAGGGTAATTTCTTTTACCAGAGACTTAAATCTTTCAAGAGTTTTATTGAGACTGAAAATTGGTTTTTCTTTGGCTCTAAGAACCTTATCAGTGACTTTTTTATCTTTGGTTAACAAATCTTTTAATTGCTTCAAATAATGAGTTTTTAATTCAGGGTCGTTTATTTTACTGATTAAATCAACTAGATCCGGAGGAGTTGGTCTAGAGTACCAATTTCTGGTAATACTTGTGTTATTGACAGTTAATTTATTTAGCTGTTCATTAAGGTTTGAAATGGATGAGTGATTAGAGTGATCCGAAGAACTTTCGTTATCATCATCTGATTCAATATGATCGATAACAGCAATGGTTCCACTTGGACGAGTTACATTTTAAGTTTTTTAAATAACTTTTCAATAGATTGGACCAATTCACTTTCTTTATTAGGTAAACTTAGATTATATCTGTTTTCTGGTAATTTAATTAAAGGTTGTTCAAGTTTTGAATCAGGTTTTTTAATAATTCCTTCTTCAAATTTTTCTTCAATCCTATCTAGCTGTTTTCCTATTGTTGCTAGATATTGATTACTAAAGTTTAGCTGTTCAATTAATTTTTTATTATCATTAGTTCCGTCAGGAATCTTGAAGGGACTAGCAATAACTGAAGTGTTTTTAACTGGAATTAGAACTGTCTCTAAAGGAGGATGACTGGACGATACTTTAGACCTATCTTCTTTAATCCATTGAGTTTTACTAATAACATTACATTTACTTTGGTACTGATCATACCAGTCGTAAAACGTGATGTTAATTTCTTCATTTTTAATAAATCTTTTCCATCTATTAAATAACAGTGGTAGTGATGAAGAAGCTTCTGATATTCCAGAATCTTCTAGTAATAATACATCTAACGATGAATCTGTTAGTGAAAATGAAGTCACTATATGTACAGAAAATTGCAATAAAAATTGTTGTAAAAGAGTTAGTGTAATTACAAAAGAAGAAGAAGAAGAAAGTTCTTTATTAGTTGATTTAATCAAGAAATAAATGACACGAATTAAAACTCGAAGATTTGAAGCAATTAAAAGATTTGTTAACCAAAGATAAAAAGTCATCGATAAGGTTCTTAGAGCCAAAGAAAAACCAATTTTCGGTCTCAATAAAACTCTTGAAAGATTTAAGTCTCCCAGAAAAGAAATTACCTCCACGAATTAAATCAAGAAGTTAATAAACTTAAGAAAGAAATTTCTAACTTAAAATTAGATATTTCTAACTTAAGAAAAGAGATTGATGATAAAAATCGGATCTTCAAGTTCATGATTCTTCTTCTAAGTGATGAGAGTCACGAAGAACCGTAATCATCGGTCTTAAAGATTCGATCTCTTTATTCAAGGTCTCTCCTTAAAAGAATTAAAGATATTACTATTCAAAATGGTATATCTCTATTAATTTAGTTATCGATAAAACGTTCTCTAAGCGAGCCCCTACCTTAGTTGACATTTGGTGCGATTTGAAGCGTATTCAAGAAGGTATTATCCCCACACGATATTATAAGAAGACTAGTGAAAAACTAAATTCAGCTAATGGCAGTCAAATGAAAATAAAATATAAATTACCTAATGTACATATTTGTCAAGACAGTATGTGTTTTAAGACCTCATTTGTCTTAGTTCGCAATCTTCTTAACGACAAAATCATTTTAGGTTTACCATTTATCTATTTATTATACCCATTTACTACTAGTAATAAAGGTTTAAGTTCTTGAACATTTAGAAAAAAGGATTACATTTAAATTCTTAATCAAACCTAGAAAGAAAGAGATTTAAAATTTATTCAAGAAGAATCAATTTCTAAATCATTAAATCATTAAATTGCAAAGTTACCCACCTAAATTTCCTTAAAGAAGAAAATATATATATAGTTATTATAATTAAAATATATATATATAGATATAGTTTCTTAGATCTACTCTAACAAGTTCTACTCAATGTCGAGGCATTATATATATATATATATATATATATATATATATATATATATATATATATATATATTAATTAATCAATTGTTTGTGTTATATATATATATATATATATATATATATATATATATATATATATACCAATCTTTCATGTTGCTAGTATTAGTATATGAATATAAATATAATGAAAGTATATATATATATATATATAATGAATTATATAACAACAGATCGTTTTATATCTACTTACATGATTGAGCTTCCTAGACACCAAATGCTTAAAGTGATTCCTCTAAAATTTATTTTTATTTTTTTCCTCCTTTTCGCTTCTCTCTTGCTTCGTGTTTCTAATATCAGACTTATCGTGGGTATGATTAGGTTTTAGTTATCTATATATTAATTAACATATTTTTTTAATTCTTTTAATTTTATTAGGATTTTAAATTACACAAATATAATTCAGACCCAATTAATTTTTAATGGCCCAAATTAATGTAATATTACTTATTATGGTCCAAATAAATTAAATAGAATCTGACCCAAACATAAGGAAAGCCCAATTAAATATTTTAAAGCTTACTTAATTATTTTATTATTATTTTATTGGGTATTACATCACCTTACCCTTAAAAAGGATTCCGTCCCCGGAATCAAAAGAACAGAACGCACCTAATTTTCAAAAAGATGTGGATATTCCGCTCGAATAGACTCCTCCATCTCCCAAGTAGCTTCCCGCTCCGAATGGTTTTTCCACAAGACTTTAACAAAAGGAATTGTCTTCCTCCTCATAATCCGTTCTTGACGATCTAGAATCACCTCGGCTTCTTCCTCACAAGTAAGATATTCTTGAATCTTATGTAACGGGTATTACACAACATGAAGCGGATGATAGTTATATTTCCTTAACACCGACACATGAAAGATATTATGCATATGAGATAACTGTGGAGGCAAAGCTACCCGATATGCCACTTCTCCAACTCTCTCAAGGACTTCAAAAGGGCCAATGAAACGCAAACTAAGCTTCCTTTTCAAACCAAACCTTCGAACACCTTTCCATGGAGAAACTTTCAAAAACACGTGTTCACCAGGCGTGAATTCAAGAGCCCTCCTATGAATATAAGCATAACTCTTTTGCCGCGATCTAGCTTCTTTCAATTTTTCTTTAGCCACTGCTACCTTCTCCATAGTAATCCTAACCAAATCGGGTCCTTCTATTACCCTTTCTCCAACCTCATCCCAACAAGTCGGAGCTCGACACTTCTTACCATATAATGCTTCAAAAGGAGCCATACCAATACTAGCTTGCCAACTGTTATTATATGCGAACTCCACCAAACTCAAATAATCATCCCAGTTTTCTGTCCACTCTAAAGCACAAGATCGCAACATGTCTTCTAACGTCTGAATAGTTCTCTATGATTGTTCATCTGTCTGCGGGTGAAAAGATGTACTATAGTTGAGTCGCGTTCCCCAAGCTCGTTGAAATCCTTTCCAAAATCAAAAAGTAAATCGTGGATCTCGATCCGAAACAATAGAAACTGGAGTCCCATGAAGCCTAACAATCTCACGTTGAAAAATATCTGCTAACTTATTCACCGAAAAATCCTCACGAATAGCCAAAAAATGTGTCGATTTGGTCAAACGATCCACTACCACCCAAATAGCATCATTCTTTTTAAGATTCCTCGATAAACTAGTCATAAAGTCCATCAAAATGTCATCCCATTTCCACATAGGAATCTCTAACTGTTGCAACAAACCACCAGGCTGTTGATGTTCTATTTTCACTTGCTGACAAGTAAGACATTTACTTATAAATTCAGCTACATCCCTTTTCATTTCGCTCCACCAAAAATTCTCCTTCAGATCTTTATACATCTTTGTAGACCCCGGATGAATAGAAAATGGCGAACTATGAGCTTCAGTCAACACTGCCTCACGAATCATTGGATCCACTAGAACACATAACCGTTTACCAAACCATATCACACTTTGCTCATTAATGCGAAACTCTGACTGCTTACCCTCATCCCTATTATGCGCTACAGCCCATAACTCACCATCCTCCTTTTGGGCTTCTTTGATACGCAAACTAAGAGAAGGTTCCACCCTCATACCTGCTACCAACCCATCAGAACCTCTAGCATATAGCTCCAAACCCACACGCTCCATATCCGAGATAAGTTAAGGTTGTGTAACCGAGGTAGCTAAACTCCTGAACTCTTAGGCTAAGAGCATCCGCAACCACATTAGCCTTTACCGGGTGATATCTTGAATCTCGCATCATAATCCTTGAGAAGCTCCAACCAATGCCTCTGCCTCATGTTAAGCTCCTTCTGAGTAAAAATATATTTAACGCTCTTGTGGTCGGTGAAAATGTCATAAGTCTCTCCGTATAGATAGTGCCTCCAAATCTTTAGGGCAAAAATAATTGTTGCTAACTCCAGGTCATGGGTAGGGTAATTCACCTCATAAGGTTTAAGTTGTCTGGAAGCATAAGCAATTACCTTACCATTTTGCATCAAAACACACCCTAATCCCTTCTTGGAAGCATCACAATAAATGTGATAACCTCTTGTCCCCGACGGTAATGTAAGCACTGGAGCCAACATAAGTCTCTTCTTAAGTTCCTCAAAACTTTTCTCACGTTCCTCATTCCACACAAACTTTATGCCCTTATTCATCAATTGAGTTAATGACAAAGCTAACAAAGAGAAACCTTCCACAAATCGCCTGTAGTACCCTGTCAAACCCAAGAAACTCCTTACTTCAATTATCGTGGTAGGTCTTGGCCAATTAGTGATAGCCTCAACCTTCGCAGGATCCACCTTAATACCTTCAACAGACACGACATGCCCCAAAAATGCTACATGTTCTAACCAAAATTGGCATTTGGAGAACTTAGCATATAACTTGTTCTTCTGCAAAAACCCCAAAATAGTACGAAGATGCTCTTCATGCTCCTCCTTAGACTTGGAATACACCAAGATGTCATCAATGAAGACAATGACAAATTGGTCCAAATACTCGCTAAAAACCCGATTCATCATATCCATAAACACTGCTGGAGCATTAGTCAGCCCAAAAGACATCACTAAAAACTCATAGTGCCCATACTGAGTACGAAAAGCTATTTTTGGAATGTCCTCTTCCCTCACCCTCAACTGATGGTACCCCGACCTCAAATCTATCTTTGAGAAGAACTTTGCCCCTTGGAGTTGATCAAAAAGGTCATCTATCCGTGGCAATGGATATCTATTCCTGATAGTGATCCGATTTAGCTCCCTATAATCTATACATAATCTCATAGATTCGTCCTTCTTCTTCACAAACAAGACTGGAGCACCCCATGGCGATACGCTCGGTCTAATGAATCCACGATCTAACAACTCCTGCAATTGTTCCTTCACCTCCTGTAACTTTAATGGAGCCATCCTATAGGGTGCCTTAGAGATAGGTTTTGCTCCAGGAATGAGCTCAATAGTAAACTCAACTTCCTTTGGCGGTGGCAATCCTGGAAGATCCTTAGGAAATTACCTCAGGAAATTCTCGCACAACTGGATAGTCATCAAGTTGGGGCTCATCCCTCGAGGTATCCTTCATATAAGCCAAATAACAATCACGTCCCCTAGTAATCATTTTGCTCGCCTTCAAAGCTGAGATCAACTTTACAACACCATTCGGCTTGGAACATTGAAACTCAAATTCTGGAGCTTCTAAGGTTTCAAAAATAACCTTCCTTGCCTGACAATCAATAATGGCTCGATTCTTACTCAGCCAATCCATACCCAAGATAATATCAAAACCATGCATCACCATCAGAAGTAAGTTAGCTACGTACACCCTCCTCCCTAACTTCAAAGGACACTCGCGAAAGTGCTCAGAAATAATCACAGAATTTCCCCATCGGGGTAGAAATAGACAAATGAGGATTTAATATTTGAGAAGACACTCTAAGATGACGAACAAATGAAAGTGCAACAATAGAGTGTGTAGATCCAGTGTCAAACAAAATCGATGCCTCACGATTTCCTACAAGAAGAATGCCTGAAATAGTACCTGGTGCTTGGGCTGCCTGATTAGCTGTCAATGTAAATACTCTCCCACCAGTGTTGCGCTGACCACAATTACCAGCATTACCGCCTCCCACATTACCACGCTGAACTGGGCAGTCCCTTGCTCTATGTCCCATTTGTCCACATAAGAAACAAGCCCCTGTCTCCCTATAGCACGCCTTACCAGCATGATACCCACCACAAGTAGCACATGGACCAGGTAGAAGTGGAAAAAGGTTGATTTCCCCCTGCCGGGTCCGGATACCGCCTCGAATTTGACCACGTTGGCGATCTTGACCACGATTTTGATTTTGCTAGAAACCCTATTACATTTGAAATCCCTATTTTGATATCGCCTCCACTTTTGCATCGACCCTGCGCCGCTAACCCCACGACCACCTATTTGATTGGGTAAGCAAAATCCCTTCGAGGATTAAGTCGCTGACCCGATGGAGGCTCATTCCAATTATTTTGTCTTCTATTCTGATTTCTGCCAAACTGGCCCATTCCTTGCCCTTGTTGGTCATCTCTATCTCTCTTTCGACTCCCTTCTGATTTTGAAGCTCGAAAGTCCTTGTGCTCCATTTCCACAATCTTAACTGCATTGGCCACATGTGATACATCTGTAAATATGGTGTGGATGATCGATCTCCTATACTCCTATTTGAAAGCCCATTTCTGCTTGTTGTGCAGCTGTCCCAGCTATTGAACCCGCAAAACCAGCCAATCTCGTAAACCTCGCTATGAAATCATTAATAGTCTCATCATCCTTCTGCCGAATGGACATAAATTCCCTGATGTATGCATCCCTATCAGCGTTTGGGAAATACTACTGATAGAAAAGGTCACAAAAACTGCTCCATATGAGTCCATCCATAAATCCATCTCCCTGTGTAGCCTTCAACGATTTCCGCCGTCGCTGAGCATCATCCTCTAGCTTATAAACTGCTAATCTCATCTTTTGATTTTCGGAACACCCAATCACATCAAAAATCTTCTCCAAGTGGGCGATCCAGTTCTCCACATCAATTGGAGTCGGAGCAAAACGAAAAGAGTTGGGCTTCTGCTTAATGAACCTCTCCAACAACACATATAATGGTTGCACTGGCCGACCCACTTGATCCTCGGGAGGAACATTCTGCTCATGTTGTGGTATCTCTAGATCATCCCCTATGTCATTTGCATGATGATTTCCTTGCATCTGTGGAATACCATGCATAGCATGTGCCATGGCCTGCGTAACTGCCTCATTCACCATTGTTGCTACCATAGACGATGTTATTGTTGCATTACCCTGGTTCCCATCGTTTCCACCCTGATTAACAGCCACAACCTGAGGTTGCCTCTAACCCCTCCTACCGTTATTACCTTGCCTCCCAGCAATTCTCGAAGACCTACGAGCTATCTATGATACAAAATCAAACAGACGAGAACAACAGATCAAAACAAATAATCAAAGCCAAATTTAAGCAAAACGAAAATCAATCGCAATACAACTCTAAAATAAATTCTTATAACTACCCAATGGTCTACCCATAACTCACAGGTCAAGCCTAAAAGGCAATCTACAAGATCATAACCTAAGCTCTGATACCAACTCTGTAACACCCCCCTTTTCCAAAAAAAAAAGGAATGTCACGCACAAGCATAATAAATACAAACCTCAAATAAATATCAAAATATCTCCAATTAAAATGAACACCAATTGTCACATACTCCAGTAATTAGAAGGAACTCCACATTTACATAGTCTCTACAATTAAGAAATAATGCCAAAATGGCCCAAACATCCACCTACAAAATATTAGGAAAAACCAAGTTTAATAATAAGTCTCAAAAACTAATCTACTCATTTGGATCAAAGGTAGCTCTCATCCCACAAAATCCTGATCACCCCTGATTACCTGCCGGAAAAAGAACACAGCGTGAACCAATTGCCTAGTACGGATATAAAAAATGCACATATATAAACAATATATATATGTACCGAAAGAACTGAATGAACGAATAATTACAACTACTAACCAAACATGAATATATCAAAATTGGTGAGACAAGGTACAAATGATTAACACTGTCGAACCGACAACTATAGTCAAAAGAGTTCCAAACAAAATAAGGCTGAATCAAATGGTTATAAGGTAACAATTTCATACTGAGCTCAAATACAAATAGCCAAAGGCTAACAAAATACATCGGTACCATGATGTATACAAATCAAATCGGATAGTACGCACGACACATACGTCACTAATCCGCCAAACAACTCGAATCAAATCAAATATTGGGTCGACCCATAAGTATCCTGAACAAATATATCAAATGGCCAAAGCTCATACCCAGAGCATACAAAAGGATACGCCGTGGACTAATCACACCGCCACGGAAGGTGTCATGCCCTTGTGTCAAGAGGACATGCCTGTGGTACCCCCACATGTGGTTAGCTCAAGTATACCCTAAGGATCAAACTAGAAAATGTAAGCCAAAAGGGGTTCAAATCACAAGGCTTACATGACCATATTCAAATGAAATCGAATTATCAAATACAAACATACCCAATTATTACAAGACATCAATGATCAAAACAACTCCGAGTGTGAACGAAAATATACGAAAAATGGTACAAACAAATAAAGTCTCCAAAACATATTGACACGATTAACTAGTTCAAAGAATACAAATACGAATTCAAATATCAACTCCAAAAACGAAACTATCTCAATAATTTTGACAACAAGGAAAAATCCTGAGAGACAACACCAAATTTCTAAATGAGTACAAAACGAACGAATTAAATTCAAAGGAGTATCGCTGAAAAAGTACGGAATTCGTACCTTAATATAGTACCAAAATAATTCGCCGAATCCAAATATCACCCGCTAGACTCCCTCAATCCGATCTAATTAACACAATAAAATATAATACATATAATTAAATTATGAACTCATACAAATTATATTTTCATAAATTCAATAATTTTAATATACTATACTCAGTTTATACTCAAAAGATATATTTTAATTATAATAACAATATTATAATATTATTTATTACTTTCCTATTTATAAATTTCTGCATATCTTATATATATATTATATATAATGAAACTATCATTGCATATATATATATATATATATATATATATATATATATATATATATATAATTCAATTAATCAATTGTTGCAGTTATATATATATACCAATCTTCATGTTGCTAGTATTTGTAGTATATAAATATAAATATAAATATAATGATATATATATATATATATATATATATATATATATATATATATAATGAATTAGACAACAGATCGTTTTATATCTATTTACATGATTGAGCTTCCTAGACACCAAATGCTTAACAGTGATTCCTCTCGAAATTTATTTTTATTTTTTTTCCTCCTTTGCCGCCTCTCTTGCTTCGTGTTTCTAATATCAGACTTATCGTGGGTATGATTAGGTTTTAGTTATCTATATATTAATTAACATATTTTGTTAATTCTTTTAATTTTATTAGGATTTTAAATTACACAAATATAATTCAGACCCAATTAATTTTTAATGGCCCAAATTAATGTAATATTACTTATTATGGTCCAAATAAATTAAATAGAATCTGACCCAAACATAAGGAAAACCCAATTAAATATTTTAAAGCTTACTTAATTATTTTATTATTATTTTATTGGGTAATACACTAAAATACAAGAATACTTGTTATGACCATGCCTATGGGAATAAGAGCATATATTGTAAGACTCAACTTTTTTAATAAAGATGATTTTTCTATAAATATCATTTTTAAATATTATGGAATGAATTTGATATAATGTTATAGTTGTGGATAATATTTATAAATTTTTTGCAAAAGTACGCAGTTGTTATATAATATTCGATTGGTGGGGAATATTAAAGACGACGCAAGACAATCATTGGTGGACCTATTAAACGAAATTATTGTCGAATCGAGAAAGCGACAAAAATATTTTACGAAAATAACGGCAGAAGTTTTACCGTTAATCATTGAAACACCGTGTTAAAAATACGTGAATACGTGTGGTTGCATAGTAGGACACCAGATTGATTATTGATACTTACGTGAGAAGTCACTCGCTTTTATTCAATTATTACTTGAAGAATTGTTGCGTAGTATCTCACGTTATTTGATTCAATTATTATCGATATTTTATATATTATTAAATCAATAATTGAGATGACGGGGTTATTAATAATATTATTTGCAATATAAACGATGTCTAGAAGAGGTTTAGTCACCTAATTGTGCGTCAATAGGGAGAAATCCTTATTGGAAAACCCCTCTTTCCTGGGAACGACCTGGTCGATTAATATTATGAATTATAATAATGATGATAAATGTTGTTAAAAATATTGAGGGAATTTTTTTATGAAGTATTTATTGTTGTATTTATAGACTCTCATTTACCCATTTTTCAAAATAATAGGTAGAAAGTTATCTCACTCTTGTTTTATTATATATATATATATATATATATATATATATATATTTATATTATATATATATATATATAGTAATAGTGGGTGGAGTGCGAGAATGTATATGATTGTGTGTGTATGTGTGGGAGAGGAAAAGTGTGGTTGGTGGCTTAAAATTTGGGTGGTGAAAAATTGGATGGTGGGGTTGATGTTGTAGTATTTTATATATATATATATATATATATATATATATATATATATATATATATATAATAGATATTGCATGTGATAATTGACTAATAGGGGGAAAAGAAATGTGCGTAATTTTTCTTGGTTCACGGAGGCTTCTATTTATATATATATTATATAATAAATTTTGTTTTATTTGATTATAAATAGAATATATTATATTTTATTGAATATTATATTAAAATTTGAAAATTTTGGTCGATTGAAAAAAAATTCGTCGTCAGGTGAATTTGCACGTATTACACCCGTGATCAAATAGTACCCTTCCATTCTCCTATAAATAGGATGTTTATTTAGAATTGAAATCACACGTAAATTTCGTAGAATTCTCTTCTATAATCTTGGCGTATTTCTTTAGAGTTTTAAGAAGTTTTGAGCGTGAGTGCAAGTTTTCTTCAAGAATATCCTCGCCTACCAAATTCGGAATACTCTTCTATTACGGTAAGAAGGGGTATTATTTCTTTCATATTCATGAAGAGAACTTCATTATTCTATTCTTTATTATTCTCTTTGGAATAACTTGTCATACATCACAAGCACCGCATACATGGTGAAATTCATTGTTATTTCATTCTTTATTATTCGTTAGAATATCCTATCGGTGCAATTTTACACGACTTTGGTTCCGATTCTTTATTATTACGTTGGAATATCCATCGGTCAAGGATTACTACTGACACGGTTCCGTTATTTATTATTCATTGGAACATCTTGTCTATATGCGCTTACGCGTGACCGGTTCCGATTATTTATTATTACGTTGGAATAACTCGATTGTCGGATCTATCGCATGCCTGGTGATTTCTTTTCTTATTCCATTCTTTATTATACTCAGTTGGTTAAAGTTTTGGCTTTTATACTCCATGAAATTAGTGGAATATCCTTGATATTTTTGCTTCATCCAGTATCTTTTCATGGAAATATTCTTCTGAGCATTCTTAAATTTTACTCCACAAAGCAGTGTCATGTTGACAATTTGAACGTTATTGGTTCCTAGATAAATTAATTCTTGAACTTATTTTATTGAATTCTTATATCATTGTCATCATCCTCATGTTTATATTATGTTGAAAGTCATTTGTATTTTAGAGTGCATATATGGACTTGGTATGATTATGACTGAGGGATTATTCTAAGATAATCATTACCGTAATGTTACAAATGATGTGGTAAAGTCCTCATTGGCCCGTAGTGCATTGATGGATAGTTGTTGGCATGATCATGATCATTGATGAATACACGAATATCCTTGGCCCGTAGTGCATGGATAATTTGTGGTCGTGATACTAATGATTATCCTCGGCCAGTAGTCTTGTGGATGATGTGGATTATTTATTTTAAAGTCTCAAATGATAAAAATGATGAAAAATATTTTTAAATCATAAAAGATAGTAGATTTTATTCTCTACTTGACTCTTTTAATGGATTGCTTGTTCCGCTACAGTTAAACTTGATGTTTGTTATATTTTATCAATTTAACACTGTTGAAGGCTAACGATAATTTATTCTGCATTATCTTAGTCATAATATTTCTTACTGGCTAGTTGAGCTCACCCTTTCTTTCACTGTTCTCTTCAGGAAATGAGAACGTAGCCGGGACTAGTCGAAGAACGGAGTGACGGTCCAGATGATAGTATTAGTAGTCCTCACTATTCTATGAAATAGTGTGATAATAATTGTAATGATGACTTATTCTGAGAGTGAATATTGTCTAGAAGACAATATTTGTATTAAAACTCACAGCTCTTGTTGTATATTTAAGATTGTATTTGTATTCTGTACTATGTATTTGGCGACTCAAAATAAATGATGTATACCTATTTTGGGGGCGTCACATATATTGCATAATAGAATAGACATATCTCTATTTGCATTGTGTAACCATTGAGATTAAGCTTAAGGTCTCTAGTCTAGTTATTTTCACCATAGAAATATTGTGATTCATCTATCTAAGGGATGTGCATTTGACCATCAAAAGAGGCTTATGTGTACTTACTGTTCTCTGTTGGGCATTCATATGATTTGTTAGTAAAGTGGAGAGTTAGGAGATTAGGCAACGCATTAGGGGAGTTGTAATCCTAGCTTGACTTACTTGTACAACTCAATATCTTAATTTACTGTTTATAAGCATATAGTTTTTAACACACCTTCTTTAATCACTTGTTTAGATAAGACCGTATTGTTCCAATTTTAGTATTTGACTAGCTTTAACACTTTGTCCTCATGGTTACGACACTCAAATTATCACTGTATTACTTGTTAGACCTTGTATACTTGCGCGTGTTTAGTGATCGGTAATCCGTACAACAAGTTTTTGATCTACAACACAGATTAAGCAAAATAATAACAAAATGAAATAAAAGCTATATAAATTACGAAGAACAATCAACTTCTTAAGTAATAAAGGATCCGATTCGCGGGTATAAATCCCACTCATCACTATACACGATAAATTCCATCATTATAGAAATCGTCAATATCTAAACATGTGTAAAGCAAACGATTTGGTTCCATAAGTTTCTACACAAATTTCTTTGAAAAAAACTTTTTGACATTGTTCAACAAAATCATCACTACAACTGCACCCAAAAGAAAAAATTCTAGTAACAAAATTAAGCTGGGCTTTTTCTCAAACAAATGAAGTGCATTGAAATTTGTTTAGAGCAAAGTGAAAAGAAGCCCATGGAGGGAATTTTTAATCAGAGATCAAAATATATAGTAATAACCCCACCAAAACAGTAAATTGGTATGTGAAGCTGATAATGTAATGCATTTGTTTAAGTATTTTTTTTATAACTTACACGACTAATTAATAAAAAAGTCAAGACAAAACTTCACAAATTAGGAAAGCTGCTTTCGTTTGAATTCAGATTTATGAAATAATCACGCTTATTTAAGAAAATAGTTAAAAGATTCTAATTGTGACAATATTACCAGTTGTGTCCCAGAGGCCTAAGTTGATAATAGTGCCTTCAATTACCACATTTGCACTAAAGTTATCAAAGACTGTTGGGATATAGTCTTGAATGACAATAATAGTATCAAAATTTGAATATTGAACACAGTGGATGAGGTTCAGCAAGTTCATTTCTGGTGAATGATATCATTTTTCTCAAAGTCTTACTGTAGTCTTGATTACGCCTGTCAGCCTGAACGTTCCTTTCGTGGTTTTGTTCAAGTTCAGAGATTTTTTCCTACAAGGCTTCAGACATGGAATCAAGAGCTTTACCGTTAGATATTTGTGATTTTTCCACCAAATACTTTGATAACTCACCAGAAGAACTGAGAGCATCTCGCATCCATTGGTGGAAACATTAACTTGTCAAAGGAGAACTTAGATTTTCACTATCTGTATCCGACTTAGACTCATCAAGGATATGATTTTCTTCAGCGAATAAGAAACCCTCTTTCTTTAGATCCCAGTTGATATTAGAGATCATTAAATGGAGAACTGCCTAGATATAAGCTTGATATAGACGATGTTCCAAAATCAGTTATAGTAAAAGATGAATGTTCTGGAGTGCTTGCTGGAGTGACATTTGGCACGCAAGTTGCATTCCAGAGTGTGTAGTCGTTTTTCATATGTTTTGCAGATGAATTTGACCCAGACAGCTCCTCAGTTTCCATCTTAGGTGATCTAACTATATTTAAACGAAGCACCTTTGGCCGAGATTTTTTCATTACCATGAGATTGCATTCGAGTTGTTTCATGCAAAATTTCATTTCATTTTTATGTTGTTTGTTTAGAAATTGAAAGTAACAATTATTTTAGCCCCAAATGAAAGAAAATAGTAATTAATGGCACAACATATAATTAAAGAAACTGAATTCCATGCAGACACTATGAAAGAAGATTTTTCTAATACTCCAGAAAAAAAAAAAGATTTACTTAATAACAAACTAATTTTGTGGAACGAAAGAACCAACATTATAGACCAAGACTTGCATGAAGTGAAACTAAGAAAGTGATGCATACTATATATATTACTTATCCAATATCCAATATAACCCAGTGTGTTTGAGCTTTCTTGGCTTCAGCAGCCACTACTCCACTTGGTGAGCCACATACAATTTTTACCTCGACCTTTATCTGTTGAAAAGAATTAGAATGTGAAATTTAGTACTAAAAGTCAAGTAGGTTAAAACTAATATAAATATATATAGAAAGGGTTGGAGCGTCTACCTTTTTATATCATAAACATCACGGAGTTGAAGCATCATCTTAAAGCATGAGTCCGCAATATAATCTTTCTGATCTGATATTGTTCCTGAGAGAGATCTCCAATAACCAGTAGAGCAATCACTACTAAATCTCCCGAAACCCCATAACTTTTTACCTATAAAGGTAAATTACCTTAGATGTCATAACAAACACTGATAGATCTGAAGTTGACAAAACAGGACATCCAAAAGAAAGAAACATATAATAAAAAATGCGCAAACACACATAAAAATTAATCAATAAACACTTGCACAAACTCATAACATGAACAAATAGAAATCATAAAAAATCATTAAAAGTAATCGAAAGTTTGATGAATAGTTACCCATATATATTTGAAGATCAAAAGTGGAATCGAGTGAAATAGGAGAGATAATGACCAGCTTTTTTGTGGACCAACACATGTGCGACATGAGCATGTCTACCGTCTATATAAGTATCTGTGTTTCATATATACTCCACCCGTTCCCAAAATAAAACTCCACTTGCAAAAACTAAGGCCAAGTGATCTAATATTTTGGAATGAATGTTGTATATTACAGTATTCAAATATTATAACAACTGTCAGTTTAGGTCATATAGATTTGTTTCTTGGTTGCAAATTTAGGTTCAATCTAAAATCTAGGTCTCAAAAAATTCAGTTAGCAAACTTCTAGCACACAACATCAATTGAACCAGTGTAAATTGTATATAAAAACAAATAAGCCCAAATATATATAGAGAAGGAGAAGGAGAAACCTGTTTTTATTAGAGAGGAGTTTGTTCTCGTTAATCTTGCGGCCACCGCCTTTGGTGGTGTTGCTGGCACCTTCTTTCCACTTGTTCGGTACTATCACCTTCGACAGCTTCTTCTCACTTGTTCAATCTCAACTCAATTCAAAACCCTAGCTTTCAAATTCGAACTTAATTATAATATATGCCTCCTAGAACATAAATACCATATGTATAAACATATACTGTATGTAAGAATCATGACGAAAGAGTAAATGTACTTACACTTCTCACAAACCATTGTTATTGGGGATTTTACCGCCAACTGACTTAATAGCACAGGAACGAAAATTTGCGATTGAGGTCATCAGTCCCTGAATCAACTAAAAAAAGTTCATCAAAAAAATTAACATAGATATATACCTTCTTTTCGAGTTGAGAGGCGGCAGAGAAATTGTTCAAATTGTTAGCTTGAAGGCCTTCGTGACACATCTTAAGCAACCTCTCTTCTCTTTTGTTCTTTTGGATCTCAACCATGTTGTCCTCCCTCTTTCGTCACCCTTCATCGGTATAGACGACAACCTTGTACCTACTTCGCCCCTTGATTGGAGACGATTTGAGGGGATTTACAGGGAAGAGGAGGAGATCAAACCGATATGAGATTTATTGAGGATGAGATGAAAAGGATCGAGGTCGAAGAAGAGGAGTACTTTAATTTTTTGTCGATACCATTTGGGAGTTGCGTCGTTGTGGGTGACAAAATTCTTCTTCTGATCGGTGGCTGAGGATGATTATGAGGATGAGGATGAGGAAGATGATGAGATGAGATTATACCAACTCGGTAACTAACTCGGGGATTAGAATGAAATTAGACGAAATTGATTTAAATTGATTAAGAGTCGACTCGAAATTAGAATCATCTTTGCTGCTTCTTTTATATATAAAGTATTGATATGTAAGGAAGTGAAATAATTAATAATTCACATAAGAATGACTCTAATGCCATTTTGTGTAGAAAATATAATTACAAACAATTATATTAATGTAAAAACGCGAAAACATGACATTAATTATATTAAAAAAAAATCTGCAATCCCTTGAATCACCTTTATGAGTTATTATTAATTGAAGAAGGTTTAAAATCATACTGTACGAAGACAAATTAACTCTTGATTTGATATTCAAGTTCTAACTTACCTTTTTTCTTACCTAAGTTATTTGCCTAAAAATAGTCATATAAAACTGTATAATATAAGCAAATTTTATTATCCCTATATCACACCCTCCACTTACAAACAACTTAACTTATTTATTTATAAAACTAACAGAACTTAAAACAAAACTTATAAGTTTTTGTTTTTTTTCATCTTAACTTAAATGAAATGAATTATATGAAAAGAAGAGATGAATTTTAATTTCAAAACTAACTAATAGTAAGTGGAGTGACCGATTAAAGATATATTTCAAATTTTGAATTTTATTTATCCAAGCAAAATTTGTCTCTCAACATTTCTTTTAACGGAGTAATGTTAAGGGTTTAATTTTTTTTTTTTAATCTCAAATGCATTTTAAATGATATAATATTGAATAAGACAAATATTATTGGCACAATCACAAGAAATGTATTGCAACAAATGTAATAATTTCACATTATTTGGGACAAATTTTTTTTAAATGTCTAGGCTATGTTTGTTTGCAAAGATTATACTTGGGATAAGACTATTAATCTCAAGTGTCTTGTTTATTTTCAAATTTAGACTTAAGACTATTAGTCTCAGAATTATAAAATGACTTAATAGTCTTGACATTATAATTATAATCCCGAGATTATAATCTTAGGATTAATAGTCTTTGAATTATAATCTTATGAATTATAATCCCGGGATTATAACTCCATGCATGTTAATGTGTAGGGCTGAGCAAGTAACTAAATTAGAACCTAAATCGCACCAAAACCATACGAACGAGCACTTTTTCAACTTGGTTCGACGTATATGGCGGTTTTAGGTGAGTTGAATAACCAAAATTACAGTTAGGTTTGGTTACTTAGCCAAAACCGCACGCATAAAATAAAACCGCACTATGTTAGGTGTCTCATGTATGTATTATCTTTAGTAAATTCTAAAGTTACTTTTCACTTGAACAACAGCTCGAGAAAACTCCAGTCTTGCATTGTCATTTTTTCACCAATTGAAAGAAGATGATTAGAGGTTATATAGTCAAAAATTGAGCATTTGGGTTTTGAATTTGAATTTGTTTGATGCGTTACATTAGAGGGCTTATAGGTGAGAGGCGAAATTTGTTAGTTCGAGAAGACGATGATCGTTAGTTAAAGCTCATACTATAGTAGTAATAGTCTAATAAAATATTGTTCAAATTAGATATAGTTAGGATTATATTCTATAAGTCCTCCCTGCAATATATAAGATAAAATTTTATTCTATCTCCAGTATATATTTTTAATTTTTGGGGAATTAAATAAACCTTCTTGCTTGTTATCGAATATATGGTCTCCGTTGTGTTATATAGCGTATGTTTTAGTTTTTACATCATTCCTTTATTATAAGCTAAAATAATTTTATGTGTCTCACTATTCTATAATTTGATGATGAATTTGACATGTTTGGCAGAAAGAGCTATGGTTTTATACTTGATATAATTCCTATTATTCGACTCATTATAAGTTAATCGTCGATGTGAGCTACGTGTTAAATTCTATTGAAGGCTTGGACATTTTGTTGTTTCAATTGGTTTTGAACCAAACCGCACTAATTAAAACCGCATTGCGCATGGTTTAAAACCGCACCGCACTACACACCATTCAAGCGATTTAGGTATGCGATTTTAGATTTATTGAACCGCACCTAAACCGGTTTGGATGCGATTTCGACTTCAAACCGCACAATGCTCACCCTTACTAATATGTTACGTATTTTTGAGACAAGTGATTTGTATGGAGTGACGTAGAGGTCATCGGGCATTATAGACAGAGATTTGACATTTTTACAAATGAAAATAATAGTTTCACAAAAAGAATTATATAGTTCTCATAATATATTGAAGTATCAACTCAAACTTAATTATAAGTGAATAGCTACTCTTATTTGTTCAATGTAGATCTTTGTATTTAAACAAACAATAGAAAAATAAGATAGGAGTTAAAATATATAATTTAAGGACAAACTTTTTTTGTTGTTTTAAAATTCATCAATTTAAGGATAAATTTGTATATATGTAAAATATTCAAAATTTTAGCTATCCAAAGTACAACAGATACTATATTTTTATAAAAAAATTCTAGAATTTAAAATTATTCAAATTTGAATTTTTTAAAAAAATGTTGGAGTGCGAAAATGTGTTTTAAATTTTGTTGTTGTTATTTTATTAGACAGATCCCACAAAAATATGAGATATCTTTGGCCTCTTTTTTAATTCAAATTTGAATAATTTTGGTATTATATAAAAGTATCTTTGGTAAGTAGAGGTGATTGAGGGTGCTCAAAATAAGAAAGGGTAGTTTGGTAAATGTATCCCACAGTAATAAGTTGAAAAAAAAAACTTGAATAACCGTGACATATACTCGTGTGACAGACTGTACTTCCATATTTGGGACAATGGCAAAAACGTCATTATCATAAAAGCCAATCCCATATTCGTCTTTTTCTCCACTCCATCCTCCCCACTCCATTATCACACCAAGTCTCCACTATACCACCTACACTCTCATACTCTCTGCAAATTGCAATTAAATTCTCTCTCTCTAGAAATGGCGACCCGAATCCCATCACACCAGCTAAGCAGTGGGTTGTATGTCTCGGGTCGACCCGAACAGCACAAGGAGCGGCAGCCCACAATGGGTTCACGTGCCGTGCCGTACACCGGCGGCGACGTCAAGAAATCCGGCGAGCTCGGGAAAATGTTTGACATACCAGTCGTGGATCCGGGTGTGTCCTCGGGTGGGCCACCAACTTTAAAGCCGACCCGACTGTCCTCTTCCTCTCAGCAAACCAGCGGATCCGTCAGATCCGGTCCGAACTCCGGCCCGTTACCAGAAGAAACCGTCGGGACCGTTGGTGCCGCTGCAGCCCACGGGGCTAATCACTTCCGGGCCACTTGGGTCGAGTGCCGGGCGACGGTCGGGTCAGCTTGAGCCGCCGCCGTCGGCCGGAAAGGTGGTGTATGGTTCAGCGGTGACGAGTTTAACGGAGGAGGGAAAGTTAGGGTTTAAGGTATCGAAGGTAGCAATGTGGGTGTTTTTGGTGGTGGTGGTGATGGGGTTGGTTGTGGGGGCGTTTTTGATGGTGGCCGTGAAGAAGGCGTTGATTCTGGTGGCTGTTGTGGCGGTTCTGGTGCCGGCCGTATTGGTAATTCTCTGGAATTTTGCTTGGAGAAGACGAGGGTTACTAGGGTTTTTGTGGAGGTATCCTGATACTGAGCTTAGAGGTGCCATTGATGGACAGTATGTCAAGGTTACTGGGGTAAAGTCTTTTTCTCTCATATATATATATATATATAGTATATTTATTTAATAGCATTTGTTTTTTAAGTGGTTTTATCCCTATACTTGTTTATATCATATGTTGACTTAGCTTCTCAGTTAATTTAAGTATTTGTATGTATGCTTTATTTTAGTAAATTAGAACCCTTTATCTCTATATTTCAATACATGTGTATATATCATATTAATTTCTGGTGTTTATTTTTAAGTATTAATTGATATCATTATGAGTAGTATTGTAGTTTTATTGTGATGCGGAAATGTTATTGTCAGAGGAATGGTATTTGTTTTGTTACATAAGTTGGCGGTGTTATAGCATTTATGAGGTTTTGTATTAGGGAAAATATTGCATATTTTTAGTTATTTGTCCAGGATAACTTGTAGGGCATATGGCATATGGTGCCTAAATTTGCTTCTGTGAGGGTTAAAGGATAAAATTGCTATAGGTGGTTTTTAGTAACATATAAGACATTGGGAAATCATCATATAAAACATATACCTCAATAAGGATTTGTTTGTAATGTTATTATCATTTCTCTGTGTACTTGGCTTTCCTTAGTAAATGGGGAATGTAATTGACCCAGTTGGCTGCCTAAATAGCAAATGAAATTTAGAGAGTTGTGTTAACGTTAGGCCTTTTGTGATCAATTCTGACCCCCCTAGCCATTGTTAGGTGTACTAATACAACAGTTTTAATGGAAAGTACGGTAAATTTATATGTGGTTAATGTTTAAGACGTATTTTCATTTTGTCAAATTTTGTATATGAATGATGGCAAAGTTTTTAAAAAGCCGAAATAATTAATATGCTTCAGCTATAGACATACATTGTTTTTTCTTTGATGTCTTTATCAATATTCCGGTTTATAGAATGGTGAATTTGGAAAGATTTTTTTTTCATTTGATTGTAATTTATTTTCCTCATCCTTTACTTCTTTTCAAGATGCAGATTTAAGGTATTCCCTACTATTTGTTTTTTTTTAAAAAATGCACCACTTCTGTTTTTTTTTTGGGTTCAAAGATGGAGACAAGGTTTCAGCCTTAGGTGAAAATTGCATTTGATCAACCCACATCCCCTTAATCAATGTATTGAAGGCGCCCATTTGGGTACCTAGGTGCGTGAATTATCCAAAAACTCCTAGGGGACTCTGAGTGAGTTGTACAATTGTACACTCAGTTGACTGCCAGGGTTCGTACTCGGCTCATTTTTTATGATTCCCATGATTATATTTTAGAATTCAGCGACAGTCTAGGTGACAAACCACCCAGGATCTTGTAAAAGTCTTAAATCGGATGATCAGTTGGCGGTTTAAGAGACATAATACTGAACACAGGAGAATTAACTACTTTGCTTTTAGTAAGTTCAGTGCCAACCTTGTACCTTACCATGCTTGGCATTCTATTCGGCCTTGTTTCTTCATGTCTGAAGTTTATACATATGAACATATGTTTTAAGACTATTGCATTCCATTTGAAAATCATATATTAGCACTTCTATGTGATTATACTACGTTGTTAATTTGCCTGAGCGATGGCAGATGCTTGATCTCTCAAACCACCAAGTTGCCTAGGTGATTGATAAGATCTATTGGCATTTTGAAATCAGACCTAAGCAACAGCCTAGGATAGGAGTAGGTGATATGTTGGGCCATTTGCCAATTCTAAAACATTATCATGGGTTCCATATTCCCGTAAAAATGTTTTAAAATTGCGCTGCCACCCGGCAAGAACACTTAGGTGCCACTGCGGTAACCCTGTCTATGTTTTGCTCAGGTGGAGCTCACTTTGGCATTTTTGGACTAGACATGCGTCCAGGTGGTCACCTTTACTAGCAATAAATAATTGATCTTTTTGTTCTTGAGGCTGAAATTGTATTATTGGATGGTTAATTCATTATTCAATAAAACCTTTGCACTTTGGGTAAAAGGTGGTCCTTTTCAGCAATGCATGATTAGTTTAAGCTGGACTGGTCTAATAAAATAAGCGGTAGATTTGTTACAACAAAAAACTTGAAATAAAATAAAGAATAAAATTGAAGAAGAGTCCGTAGCATAAACATTGAAGCTAGAAATGATTGTAAGATAAAGGTGTTCTAGCTACTGTCTCTTGTTGGGGATGTTTATTGAGTCTCACAATCATTGAAATATTAGTCTTAACAATCACCAAAACTGCAGTTCTATAACTACATTAATACAACTCCCAAACTACCAAAAAATTAAATCAGAAGCACAAGGGCCAGAAACTGGAAAATGCACTGTGGGATGGATATCATGTCATGTGGATATTGGTGTGGTGCGTTGCCATCCAGACTAAGCTTTTGTAAACTAACCAATATAAATAATAGAAATGCTAAAAAGCGATAATGTTGATATGTGCAAACCTCATGCATTTCACTTTCATATTTAGGCAGCCATGAATTTTTGACTTTGCATGATATGAATTAAAATTTTGTCCTAGATACTTAAAGCCCTTAACAACAGCTTTAGAATGACTTGTCAAAATAAAATAAAATAAAGAATGATGTAGGACGGGGTAGGAAAGAAGGAATAATAGTACATATCCTCGCAGAGAATCGGTAAAGAAACACACAAAGGCACACAACTTTAATCTCAAATCAATTCATTCAATAGTCTCCAAAATAATGAAATATTACAATGCTTAAATAGAAAACCCTATACTTGGGTCTAAGTAAAAATCCTAATTCAAATAGGAAACAATCTCCTAACTAAAATCTACTATTACAATAAAACTCTCCTAATTAAAATCTACTACCATAATTAAAAATCTCCTAATTAAAATCTTCTACCATAATTACCATAATTAAAACTTCTAGAATATCCTACTAAAATAATTATATTAATTATCCAACATTTATCTCTAAATAACGATACAAAATTAATAATAAACTTCTTGAATTTCTTTTTCGTATCGCATCAAAGAGCTTTATACCACGTGTCAGCAGGATATGTGGAACAACTTGGCAAGTAGTTTCAATTTTCAATTTTGGTAATGTTTGTAAATATTTGTCATTTAAAGCGGTTCTAAGCATATTCACCAGAAAAAGGTTGGCAATTTGGCATGGCAAATAATTTTTTTGCAAATTTGATCTTTTTCATTAATGAAATCCCCCAGTTATTATGAACTAAAATCGAAAGGACATTTTTTTTTCCCGGGCTTGTTCAAAAGAAAAAAAGACGTGGGTGGCAGTTAGAAAGGTTCTTACAATGCCTAAATTGGGATAGAACAGTAAGGTAGCTTCCTTGCTTATTGACTTGAACCACTGACCTTTAGAACGTATTCGATTCCATTTCAGGCCTCTTAGATGGCAAAAGGGTTTGAATGCAAATGTTGTTAGCTAGAGTATTTATGGGGGAGAGGGGGAGAAAGGAAGAACTTGTCTTTGTTGATTGGTCAATTTTCTTTTGCCATTTAATTCTTTTTTATATTTTCTTCAAGTAATTGTCGTAATGCTTTATTATAAGTCCCTCTGTGAAGGTTGTCACTTGCGGCAGCATTCCTCTGGAATCATCTTTCCAAAGGGTTCCGAGATGTGTATATGTTTCCACAGAATTGTTTCAATATAGAGGATGGGGTGGAAAATCAGCAAATCCTAAACACCGTTTCTTCTCTTGGGGATGCAGAAATTCAGAGGTTTGTTTGTTCAACTACTGATTGAATCATAGACTCTGATATCAGCAGTTACTTGATTATCTAAAGCTTTACTTTAAATTACTGCAATGACCTAAATTTAGTTATCTTCCTTCTTGATGATGGAAAAGCCCAATTACTACTCTTGAAGTTAGAAATGTCTCGGTGATACACCCAGCTTACTATCTGTTAAGAATTTAGTTGTCAAAATCAAAATTTCATTTGCCTGATTGCAATGATTAGGATCAGAGTTATTAATTTAGCATTGCAGTATTTGAAAAGTCGTTACTATATACGTCTTATTATATTTGGAAAAAAAGTTGTTGCAACTACTTGAACTCCCAAGATTTGAATTGTTCATTTGGCAAGTGCTACTTACACCCTTGGCGAACAACATAGTCTGTGTAGGTCATTTACATTAAGAAAAAACGAATCCCATGCTGGACCCTTATATGTGCGGTTTCCAAATTGTATGGCATTGAGCACTAGTGCCTGGCATATATCGTGCAAACTGATATAGGGATGTTGCTGCAAGGCATTATTCAATACAGCTCCAAGCACTCTTGCTAAATGGGGTACATAATGTTTATACATTGTAATTGTGATAACTCTGTTAAATTTGAAAATTGAGCGTATATTTCTTTTGTACTCCCCCAAGTTCACAACAATGCATAGCTAAAACAATACTCTGGCAATTATACCTTTTTTTCTGCCTCTTAACAGAAATATGTGGCTGATTTCTACATATCAGACTTCCAGTCCGGATTACGAGCTTTAGTGAAAGCAGGGTATGGAGCCAAAATTGCCCCATTTGTCAATCCAACAACAGTAGTTGATGTAACAAAGGCGAACAAGGACTTATCCCCAAGTTTTCTGAGCTGGCTTGCTGATCGCAGCCTCTCTAGTGATGACCGTGTAATGCGGCTCAAAGAAGGGTAAGTGAATATTATTAGCTGTGTGGTTACTTCACATTTCATTATGTCTTGATTCTTACTTACCGCGATGCACATTTGTTGGTTTCCATGTCCCCTGACTCCCCAATCTTTTAGATAGGGAGCGTGCTAACTGATGGTCCCTCCTTCCCATAAATGATGACTCGAGTACAAAAATAATTTGTCCCATAAAATGACTCGAGTACAAAAAAAACCTTATACAAAGACTATTTTTGTCCTAAAAAATACTTAGATGGGTCCATTAATTTAAAGAAAGAAAAAGATTCTCTAGTTTACTACATGTAGGGTCCACTATGGACAAAATAGAACTTGATACTCTCTTTTCTACTTTAAGCTTCTTAATTTGTATAAAAAATGTACTTTAGTCATCTTTTATGAGGGAGGGAGTAGGTTTACGCGGCTTGTTTGTACATGCTTCTTTAAGCCTTTATGAAATGCGCTGATATCAGTTTGCCGCTCCTTATGTCATAGCTATATTAAAGAAGGGAGTACTGTCAGTGTGATGGGGGTTGTCCGACGCCATGATAACGTTCTCATGATTGTTCCACCAACGGAGCCGACCTCAACGGGCTACCAGTGGGCCCGTTTCCTTCTTCCAACGTATGTCGAAGGTCTTGTTTTGACATGCGAGGAAAGGCAGAATGATGATGTGATACCTGTGTAGATATTTGCATATTATCTTTATTTCAAGAGGGTGATTTCGACTGGGCATCACCTATTTGGCAGACCAATCTGTTCATTAAGTGTATGTAAAATGGCCTGCAAGAAGAAGAGCTAAAAAATTAAAGAACACGTTGAACGTACAAATCTATACGTTGATGGAGAGCTAGAAGGCATAAAAGCATATCCTTTCATATTAGAAAATGGTTATGTAGCACACCATTTTGGTCAGTTTTAGATGACTTTATGTACATACGTTGCTATTTTGGCCTGATGGCTTCTTTTATGCATATATCAGTGCAGTGCTAGCTTTCTACAAATAGACTCAGTTTCTAGTTCTGAGTAGGAAATGGAATACCGAACTATAAAACCAAATATTGACTTTATAAAAACAGTTTCCTATTAGTTATAAATATCATAAATTTTAGGACTATTTTTATTGTTTTTAAAATATAAATAAAATTATATTAATTTTAAATTTAAAAATATCTCAAATTGTCTTTTAAAAAGTCAATATTTGATTTTATAATTAGGACCGAGTAGTAAATTATTTGGTTATGCGTAGCCCAACTTTCTATATAATGTCTTACATATTCCATCGGTTGATACAGATTTAAAATAATGATTTTTAAGAAAAATTTTATTTTTTGTAAACATGTTTTTGGATATATTTTAAATGATATTATAGTTTGTACAATATACATAGAATATAAATAGAAATTCTTTTTATTATGCTTTTCATTTAATTTGTTTAAATGCACATCTAGTGACATAAGTATTGTCCTTTTAGGGGCTGTTTGTTTAGGTCTTGAATTGGCCAATTTATTAAGTCGATTTGTTTGAAAAAAAATCGTCGAATTCAATTTGAATTTGGTGATTATTGAGATGATTTGGAATTTGAATGGTTTAATGTCGGGTTTTTAATTTGAATGAGAGTTGGATGATTTTATTTTTTTTACAATATTAACTATTATATTAAGTAATATTAAATACATTTATAACAATTTTGAATTTTTTTAGAGGGGTAAAATAATAAAAATTTGTTATTCAAATGTTTTAGACATGTCAATTATCAAATAATTTTTTTCATTCAGATTCAACTCATTTTGATTCAGATTTATTCAGTTTTTATCAAACACTCTCTTAGTGCTTAGTGATAACAGTAACACTACAATTATTTGGGATAAATAAGATTACTGTTAAATGTGATATTTTTGTTACTAAATATTTACTGGACGAAAGGTTTAATGGAGGGGATTAGGGGAGAGTAAGTGTTAACACCAAGATCCGTTCACACGTCTCAATCACCAAAGCGCGTCCAATCCTGTATAGAAACGGATAAATACCAAAAGCTTGACGGCTTGGGCCGCTGGGGGATAGCTCCGATGTGAGAATAAGTACAGGCTAGAAATTAATAAATTGCATATACCTTAAAACAAATGAAGTGCCTTGTATTTATAATGATCTCATCACCTTCATGCAATCCTTCTCCGAATCAGGTTTAGGTTCCTAGCCAATGACCAATCCATGATAGGATTGTATCAATTCTCCTATAATTAAGGAAGTTGGTTCATAGTCCAACAACCTTTCAAATCCAGAGTCCAAACATAATTAGGAACCCCAATCCATAAATTCCTTGTCCACTAAACCATCTCCTAGTCCAAGCCCATATAACTCCACATAATTAATGGTTCCACAGATTTAATGGCCCATTACAATCCAAAGACTCAAATAAACATGACCCAACATTGCCCCCCAGTCTTCCACCAAATAGAATATTTGATGGAAGAGTATTCAAGACAAGGCCCAACAGTAATAAGAAAACCCAGGCCAAGCTAAACAAAACCTACTCATCGAAGAACCCAAAACAATGTCAGATGAGGCCCAATCAACAAAGAAGCCCAACCCCGGATGCAAAGCCAACCCTTCAACTCTATCATCATTGCCCCCATTAATTTTGTGACGCCCCCAAAATAGGTATACATAACCCATTTTGAGTTGCCAAATACTTGGTACAGAATACAAATACAAACTTAATTATACAACATGAGCTGAGAGTTTTAACACGAATATTGTCTTCTAGACAATATCCAAACTCAAATGGAGTCCTCATTATAATTATTATCACATTATTTTATAAAATAGTGAGGACTACTCTGACCACCATCTCGGGATCATCACTCAATTCCCCACTAGTCCATTACGTTCTCATTTCCCGAAGAGAACAATGAAAGCAAAAGGGTGAGCTCAACTAGCTCAGTAAGAAATATTATGACTAAGATAATGTAGAATAAATTATCGTTAGCCTTCAACAATGTTAAACGGATAGAATACAATAAACAACAAGTTTAACTGCAGCGGAACAAGCAATCCATTAGAAGAGTTAAGTAGAGCATGATATCTACTATCCTCTATGATTTAAAAAGTTTATCATCAATTTTATCATTGAGACTCAGCTCAATAAATAATCCACATCACTGAATAATCCATGCACTACGGGTCAATGATATTCATTAGTATCACGTCCACGAATTATCCATGCATTACAGGCCAATGATATTCGTTTTATCACCAATGGTCATGATCATGCTAACAACTGTTCATCAATACACTACGGGCCAATGAGGACTTTTACCACATCATTACGGGTCATGATTATACCAAATAATCCCTGGTCATAATCATACCAATCAACAGTTCATCTATGCATTACGGGTAAAAGATGACTTTCATCATAATATAAGCATGAGGATGATGACAATGATATAAGAATTCAATTAAATGAAAGCAAATGATAAATTTTAAAGATTTTAAATTTATTCAAAGTTTAAAAATGTCCATATTGTCAACATGATACTGCTTTATGGAGTAAAATTCAAGACTAATATTCACGTATCAAAATTAATTTGGACAGAAAAGAATCAATTTTTCGTCCTGAATAGTATCCCGGGTGAATAGTACTTGAGTGAATAGTACTTCATGAATAGTATCCCATGAATAGTATCCCGTGAATAGTACTTCGAGAATTGTACCGTATTTATGAATAGTATCGTATTTATGAATAGTATCCATGAATAGTACTCTGTGAATAGTACCGTACGTATGAATATTACCGTATAAATGAATAGTACCCATGAAAAGTACTCCGGCATGAAAAGCTTAAAATTTAAAAAGAATGTTCAAAAAAATATCTTTGTGAAACGATACTAGATGAAACATAAATTTCAAGGATATCCTACTAATTTCACGGAGTATAGAAGCAATACTTTAACAAAATGAGTGTAGAATTAGGAATACGAAACGAAATAATATTATTTACATACTACAGAGTATGGAAGAAAATATTATTTCATACGAATATTGAACAAAAATAATATTCCTTACCTTAGTAGAAAATTATATACTGCAATAGTGAAGTAGCAGAATACTCTTCTTCTTCCTCTCTATAGTTTCTCTCTCTATAGTTGCTCTTATGAGTCTTAGTAAATTGGTGAGAATGAAAGAAGAAATGAGCTTCTATTTATAGAAAAACATAGTTTCGATAATTGCACTTTTAGGGGCTCAAAGTATTACAGTTTAGTAACTTCATCTTTGTCTCAATTTTTAATTTAGTCCTTCAAGTATTATCAAGCTTGCATAACCTCCCATAATAGTACATGTATGTGAACCAATAGTTCCATGCATGTGAACAAATAGTTATCTGCATGTGAACTAATAACAATTAATTACTCATTTATCCGATTAATTACCCGTTTGGTCAATACTAACAAAACCAGCCAATCACAGAATTACCTTCTTTGAGGGTTATTGGGTCACGTAAGAATAAAAGAAAACTAAATGAACAAACCTCTTTCACTCATCAATTATTATTCTTATCTTTAATCAACACGAACTTATTCATCATTAATATTATAACTCACAATATTAACAACCAGATCATTCTTAAGAAAGAGGGGGCTTTTCGATAAGTATTTCTCCTTATTGGCGCGTAATTAGGTAACCAAACTCCTTTCCTCGATAGAACTTTTTAGACATCGTCAATAATGCAAATAATAATATGAATAACTTTATCGTCTCAATTATTGATTTAATAATATAAAATATTATGCGGTGATCTTTGTGATAATAATTGAATCAATAATATGAGAGATCTTATCGTGATGATTTGTAGCAATAATTGAGTATAATTTGGTGACTTCTCACGTAAGTATCAAATCTGAGTGTCTTCTTGAAGACCCCAACTTTTATGAATAAAGATTAATTTTCTCGAAATATATTTTTGAATAATATGGTGTGGATATAATATAATGTTATAGTTGTGGGTAATATTTACAAATTTTGTAAAGTAAGCAAGTGGTTATATAATATTCGATTGGCTGGGGGGAATATTCGTTTTAACAGAGAATATTCGACGACGGCACAATCATTGGTGGACCCCACAACCAAGTATTGTCGTAGTTAAAAATGACATGTAATTATCTTTTTAAAAAAATAACTATGGAAGTGTTACCGTTAAAACCGTTGAACAACCTAAGTAGTAAAAGAAATAAGAATGAATACGCGTGGTCGCATAGTAGTAACACACCAGTATTGGTTATTGATGCTTACGTGAGAAGTCACTCGCTTATACTCAATTATTGCTAAAGAATCATCGCATCATATCTCTCATATTAATGATTCGATTATTGTCACAAAGATTATCTCGCATAATATGTTATATTATTAAATCAATAATTGAGACAACAAAGTTATTTATATTATTAAATTGCAATATTTATAATGTCTAGAAGTTCATCAAGGAGAGGTTTAGTCATCTAATTGGCGGCCAATAAGGAGAAATCCTTATCTGAAAGCCCCTCTTCCTCGGGAACGACACGATTGTTAAATATTGTGAGTTATAATATTAATGATGAATAAGTTCGTGTTGATTAAAGATGAAATTGATAGTCCCATTGTGATGGAATTATTAGTGTTAGTGGAAATCAACATTTATTCCGATATTAATTGATGTCTGGAAGTTTTACTGACCAGTCGGGTAATTAATCGGATAAATGAGCAATTAATTGCTATTAATTCACATGATTATAATTATTTGTTCACATGTGTGTACCATTGATTCACATTCTTGTACTATTAGTGGAGTTGGTGCAAGATTGATAATACTTGCATGACTAAGTTAAAAATAGAGGTATAGATGGAGGTACTATACTGTAATTCGTATTTTTACATGATTATAACTATTGATTCACATGATTGAACTATTGATTCACATTATTTACTATTAGGGGAGGTGGTGCAAGTTTGATAATACTTGCAGGACTAAATTAAAAATGAAGAAAAGAGGAAGGTATTATAACTGTAATATTTTGAGCCCCAAAACGTGCAATTATCGAAACTATATTTTTCTATAAATAGAAGTTCATTCTTCCTTCATTTTCTCACCAATTCACTAAAGCTATAGAGCAATTATTATAGAGAAAATTATAGAGAGAAAGAAGAAGAGAAGTCCGCTACCTCACTATTCCAATATCCATTCTTTTCTAAGGTAAAGGGTATTATTCTTTCAGATTTATGAAGAGAGTTATTTTCTTTCAATACTCGTAAGAGTTGTTATTCCATTCTTTATTATTATGTTGAATAACCTGCCTATGTAAGTACCGCATACATGGTGAAATTCTTCGTTATTCCATTATTTATTATTCTCATTTGAATAACTCATGCTGCGTATGGTCTATCGCATGATTGGTGAATTATGTTGTTATTCCATTCTTTATTATTCTCGTTGGAACATCCCGTCGGTGCGGATTACGCATGATTCGGTTCCATTCTATTATTATTCATTGGAACATCCATGCGTAAGTGAGATTACGCATGACATTTATGGTTGGAATTCATTTTTATTATTCTCATTGAATATCCGTCTGCGGATTACGCATACGCATGACTGGTTCCATTCTTTATTATTCCATTGGGAATAACTCATCTGCGCATGGTCTATCGCATGCTGGTGAATTCTTCTTCGTTATTCCATTCTTTATTATTCTCATTTGAATAACTCTGTCTATGTGGATTACCGCATGCATGGTGAATGATCCTTCGTATTCATTCCTTATTAAATTGTGGAAATGATCTCATCTACGCGGATTACCGCATGCATGGCAAGCAAAAATCCATTTGCGATTTCATATATTCTATTATACTCGGTTGGTTAAAGTTTTCGCTTCTATACTCCATGAAATTAGTAGAATATCCGGATATTTGTGCTTCATCCAAAGATCTTTTCATGAAAATATTCTTCTCGAGCATTCTTGAATTTTACTCCACAAAGCAAAGAATATCATGTTGAAAATTTGGACGTAATTGATTTGTGGATAAATTAACTTATAAATCTTTAAAATTTATTCTTGAACTTGTTTTATTGAATTATTATGTCATTGTCATCATCCTTATGCTTATATTGTGATGAAAGTCATCTTTGGCTTACGTGCATAGATGGACTTGGTATGATTATGACCAGGATCATTCTAAGTATAATCATGACTCGTAATGTTATAAATGATGTGGTAAAAGTCCTCATTGGTATCTGAAGTGCATTGATGGACGATTTTTGGTATGATTATGTCCAGGATTATTCTAAGTATATAGTCATGACCATTGATGATTTAATGAATATCCTTGGCCCGTAAAGTGTGGATGACTCGATGATGTGGTTTTGTTTATTTATTGTCGAGTCTCAACGATAAAAATTGATGAAAACATTTTAAATCATAGAAGATAGTAGATATTATGCTCTACTTGACTCTTCTAATGGATTGCTTATTCGCCGCAGCTTAAACTTGATGTCTATTGTATTTTATCGTTTAACATTGTTGAAGGCTAATGATAATTTATTCGCATTATCTTAGTCATAATATTTCTTATCGGGCTAGTTGAGCTCACCCTTTTCTTTCACTTTTCTCTTCAGAAATGAGAACGTAGCGGGACTAGTCTGGGAACGGAGTGATGGTCCGAGATGATAGCATTAGTAGTCCTCACTATTCTATAAAATAGTGTGATAATAAATGTAATGAGGACTCTATTTGAGAGTGGATATTATCTAGAAGGCAATATTCTTATTTAAACTCTCGACTATGTTTTGTCGTATATTACACTACGTTTGTATAATTAAGTTTGTATTTGTATTTGTACCATGTATTTGGCTACTCAAGATGGGATGATGTATACCTTTTTGGGGGCGCCACAGGTTGGTATCAAAGCTTAGGATATGATCCCCGGCCGAGATGTGAGACAAGAACTAGGAGGGGAGAGACGGGGAATTCCTTTCGCTAGTATATGACCTACCTAAGTTTATTTGGTATTTAATTGGTCATCGTAGTATAGGGATAATATGTGATATGTTAATTAACCCTTGTTTTGTGGCAAGATTTGAAAATGGCATCCCAAAATGTTGAGATAAGCAATGAAGCACATGAGACCGCTGAGTCACCACAGATTAATACCTGTGATAATGTGCAACAGAAGACAATAATCCTCGTGTAAACAACAACGATCAAATGATGAACGATGGGATGTTCAGAGGTTTTATGCAATTCATGCAAACATCAAAGTATAAGACTCCTATCCAAAATGCAGGTGGAAACACCGATAACTCTGACGGCCACCGCTAAGCGCTTCAAGGAGCTGGGACCACCGGAGTTTTTTTGAGAGCAAAACCACTTAAGGTGAGACGACGGATAAAGCAGATCAACAAGATATTTGATGTCTTTGGATGCTCCGAGGAGCAAAAGGTTCCTTTGCCACCTTCATGTCATGCGAGCAGAGGCAGACATCGGTGGGAATCAGAAGCGACTCAACCCGCCAGACCAAGATGTCTTGGGAGAAGTTCCAAGAACTATTCAACGACAAGTACTTTCCTGAAAGTATTCATCACATGAAGGAGGTAGAGTTCATCAAGCTTGAGCAAAACAATATGACCGTGGCACAGTACGAAGCTAAGTTTGTCGAGTTGTCTTGGCCAAGGATCCCACTTGGTTGATAATGAGGAGAGAATGACGCGGATGTTTCTAAGAGGTTTGAAACCCGAGATACGCCAATACTTTATCTCTCATAAACCGTGTTTGTATTCAGATGTTGTGAATAGGGCTCGCTATTATCGAGCGTGATAATGAGTCAACCCAACCAAGAGAGAGCAACCGACAAGTCGATAATACCACAGTAGTAGCAATCATCAAGCGGTGACAACAAACGGAGGGAATCAACATGCCGTAAATGGTAATCACTTTTGGTGGTAATCATGGCCATGACAATAAGAGTGGACATTTCAAGAAGAGGAGATTCAATAATGATGGAAAGACGTCAAAGACCAAAGACCGTTGTTAAGGAAGGAGAACAACCACCGGTCGTCAGATGTTACAAATGTGGAGGGAAGGACACATAAGTCCAAACCGCACGATGCAAAATCCAAAGCATGTTACAATTGTGGAAAAGAAGGTCACCTAGCCCGATTTTGTCGTGCACCAAAGTCAAGTCCAAATTGGGATGGAGGCATCAAAGGGTGTCCCAGACAAGACAAAACCCAGTAGTTCAAGGAGAGAGTTTGTCGTAACCTCCCAAAAAAGCGAGGAACCGAACGAGGTGATCACGGTAAGCTAATCATAAACTCTAGTGAAGTTTATACTTTATTTGATACCGGTTCTACCCATTCCTTTATTTCTCCTATTTTTGCGCCAACGCTTAAATTTGACTCCGGAGAAATTAGACTTTGACTTATCTGTTAAAACTCCATTGGGAGAAACCTTTATTACATCCACGATTTATAAGTCTTGTTTGATTCAAATCAATAATCGCACGTTACTTGTCGATCTTATTTCCTTGAAAATACTTGCATTTGATGTGATTTTAGGGATTGATTAGTTAACTACTCATCATGCTAAAATTGATTATTTTCGTAAGGTTGTTAGCTTTCATATTCCTAACCAACCTATTATGCGAATTCAATCAACCAAACCACTAAAATCAATCACTGTTATATCAAGTCATAAAGCTATTCGTTTATTGAAAAATGGATGTCAAGCTTTCTTAGCCCATGTCACAAATTTAAATAAAAATACGTCAGATTTGAATGATATTTCTATTGTTAATAAATTTCCGACGTATTCCCTCAAGAACTTCCCCGCCTACCCCAGAGCGTGAAATCAATTTTTTATCGACCTTGAATCCTGCAGATAAAACCCATTTCCAAAGCCCCATATCGAATGGCTCCTATTGAACTTCGTGGAGTTAAAACCCAACTACAGGAATTGTTAGACATCGGTTTCATTCGTCCTAAGACGCTCCTCGGGGTGCTGCCCTGTTCTATTCGTGAAGAAGAAAGATGGAAGTATGCGATTTTGTATTGATTATCTGGAGTTGAATCATGTCACCATCAAAAATAGGTACCCATTTGCCTCGCATTGATGACCTGTTTGACCAGATTATAAGGAGCCAAATTCTTTTCAAAGATCGATCTTCGCTTAGGATATCATTAGTTGAAGATTAAAACCGATGACATTCCAAAAGACGCTTTCGTAACCCCAGACGGCATTATGAATTCCTAGTCATGTCTTTTGATCGACTAATGCTCCCGCCGCTTTCATGGACATGATGAACCGAGTATTCAAGGAATATTTGGATCACTTTGTGGTCGTCTTTATTGATGACATCCTCATATACTCCAAAACCCGTGGAAGACCATGAGCAACACTTGAGGTCGACATTTCAAAAGCTTCGTGAAAACAAGCTTTATGCCAAGTTAAAGAAATGTGAGTTCGCTCGAGGAAGTCAGCATTCCTTGGGCACGTGATATCAAATCATGGAATATCTATTGACCCAAACAAAGATTGAAGCAATTCAAAGTCGGGAGCAACCCAAAGTCAATGATCAAGTACGTAGCTTTTCGCTTAAATTGGTTATTATCGGAGATTCGTGGAAGGATTTTTCTAATCGCTACTCCATTAACTCAAATTGACTCAAAAAGATACAAAATCGGTTGGAGCGAGGAATGTGAGAAGAGTTTTCAAGAACTCAAGAGGAGACTCATTTCAAAGACTTGCTCGACAATACCATCCTGCCTTGAGGGATTTGTCATCTACAAAGTGATGCTTCTTGAGAAAAGGGTTAGATGTATTCCCATGCAACATGGGAAAGTCATAGCCTATGCCTCGCGATAACTCAAAGAATATGAGAGGAATTATCCTACTCATGATCTAAAGTTGGCAGCAGTCATTTTTGCGCTTAAGATTTGGAGACATTACCTCAGATGGAGAGAAGGTGGAGATCTATACGGATCATAAAAGCCTCAAATATTTCTTCACTCAAAAGGAACTCAACATGCTAAGAACGACGATGGCTTGAGTTGTTGAAAGATTATGATCATACCATCCAATACCATCCCGAAAAAGTTAACGTAGAGAGTCGACGATCGAGAGAAGAAGATCATATGCGGTACGAGTGCAATATTGTCAAACAAAGGCCCATTTTGTATGACTTGGAAAGGATGGAAATAGAGTTAAAGACTCAGGACCCATGTGATGATGGCGTAATATACGAGTGGAACCGACTTTAATCGATAAAGTTAAAGTCGCTTTCAAGCTACGCACTCGAGCCGATGCGTATGAGGAAGAAAAGTGCAAGAAGGTGCTATTTCGTAAGCAAGAATCGATGAAGAAGGAATACTTTGAGTCAACTCCTGCACTTTGTGTTCCTAACGATTCTCGATTTGAAGTATAAAATCATGATGGAGGCGCACAACACACCGCTTTGTAATCCATCTCGGGAGTACCAAAAATGTATCGTGATCTTCGACATACATTTTGGTGGAGCAATATGAAGAGAGAGATAGCGGGGTTTATCTCAAGGTGTCTAACTTGTCAACGAAGTCAAGGCGCGAGCATCAAGTGCCAAAAGGTCCATTGCAACCACTTGAAATTCCAGAATGGAAGTGGGAGCACATTACCATGGATTTCAACATCGGTCTTCCCAAGGTTTCTCAAGGCATAGATGTGATTTGGGTCATTGTTGATAGATCGACCAAGTTTGCTCATTTTTACCGATACGAGAAACTTATACACTTGAACGTCTTGCTAGTATGTACATAAACGAGATCGTAAGATTGCATGGTATGCCAATATCCATAGTTTCTGATCGAGACCCAAGATTCACTTCAAGATTTTGGGTTAGTTTGCAAAAAGCTATGGGCACGGATTTATAATTTAGTTCGCATATCATCCTCAAACGGATGGGCAAATCGAAAGGACTATTCAAACTCTTGAAGATTTATTAAGACTCTGGTCCTCGACTTCAAGGGAAGTTGGGACAAGTTCTTACCATTGGTGGAGTTTTCCCACAACAACAATAGTTATCAAGCAAGTATCGCATGGCTCCATTTGAGGCGCCAGATGGAAGAAAGTGTCGCTTCTCCAAGATGTTGGGATGAGGTGGGTGAAGCAACGTTGTTGGGACCGGATTTGGTACGTATGACTACGTAAAAAGATTCAAACGATCCGACAACGATAAAAACCTCACAAGATCGACAAAAGAGTTATGCCGATCTTCATCGAAAAGACGTGGAATTCAATATCGAGATCATGTGTTGTTACGTGTTGCTTCCATGGAAAGGAGTTACGAGATTTGAAAGAGAGGAAAGCTCAATCCTCGATTCATTGGCCCATTTATAATCCTCGAACGAGTAGAATCGTGGCCTATAGACTCGCTTTCTTTACCGCCAAGTACGTCTCGTGTTCATAATGTTTTCCACATATCTATGTTACGTAAATATGTGAAAGACCTGAACCACATTATTGAATTAGAACCAGACGAGATAGAGGAAGATTTAACGTAAGAAGAATTACCTGTTAAAATCTTGGATAAGAAGGATCATATTCTATGCTCCAAGGTTATACCTCAAGTCAAAGTTTTGTGGAGAAACCACGATGTGGAAGAAATGACCTGGGAGTTAGAATCGAGATGAAGTCAAAATATCCTCACCTCTTCGATATACTGTGCACGCACATTCTAATTTCGAGGACGAAATTTCATAAGAAGGGAGGTTGTAAGACCCCAACTTTTATGAATAAAGATTAATTTCTCTCAAAATATATTTTTGAATATTATGGTGTGGATATAATATAATGTTATAGTTGTGGGTAATATTTACAAATTTTGTAAAGTAAGCAAGTGGTTATATAATATTCGATTGGTCGGGAATATTCAATTTAACAGGAATATTCGTAGACGAGACAAGACAATCATTCATCGGTGGACCCCACAACGGAAGTATTATCGTAGTTAGAAAAATGACATAATTATCTTTTATAAAAATAACTACGTAAGTGTTATCGTTAAACCGCGTTGAACTACCCAGTAGTAAAAGTACAAGAATAATGGCGTGGTTGCATAGTAGTAACACACGGTATTGGTTATTGATGCTTACGTGAGAAGTCACTCGCTTATACTCAATTATTGCTACAAGAATTGTCGTGATCATATCTCTCATATTATTGATTCGATTATTGTCACAGTATCATCTGCATAATATGTTATATTATTAAATCAATAATTGAGACGATAAAGTTATTTATATTATTAAATTGCAATATTTACAATGTCTAGAAGTTTTGTCAAGGAGAGGTTTAGTCATCTAATTGCGCGCCAATAAGGAGAAATCCTTATCGGAAAGCCCCCTCTTTCCTGGGAACGACCTGGTTGTTAAATATTGAGAGTTATAATATTAATGATGAATAATTTCGTGTTGATTAAAGATGAAATTGATAGTTTCATTGTGTTGGAATTATTAGTGTTAGTGGAAATCAACATTTATTCCGATATTAATTGATGTCTGGAAGTTTTACTGACCAGTCGGGTAATTAATCGGATAAATGAGCAATTAATTGCTATTAATTCACATGATTATAATTATTTGTTCACATGTGTGTACCATTGATTCACATTCTTGTACTATTAGTGGAGTTGGTGCAAGATTGATAATACTTGCATGACTAAGTTAAAAATAGAGGTATAGATGGAGGTACTATATCGTAATTCAGATTTTTTTTACATGATTATAACTATTGATTCACATGATTGAACTATTGATTCACATTATTTACTATTAGGGAGGTGGTGCAAGTTTGATAATACTTCAAGGACTAAATTAAAAATGAAGAAAAGAGGAAGGTATTATACTGTAATATTTTGAGCCCCAAAACGCAATTATCGAAACTATATTTTCCTATAAATAGAAGTTCATTCTTCCTTCATTTCTCACCAATTCACTAAAGCTATAGAGCAATTATTATAGAGAAAATTATAGAGAGAAAGAAGAAGAGAAGTCTCGCTACCTCACTATTCCAATATCCAGCTTTTTCTAAGGTAAGGGTATTATTCTTTCGTATTCATGAAGAGAGTTATTTTCTTTCAATACTCGTAAGAGTTGTTATTCCATTCATTTATTATTATTGTTTGAATAACTCCGCCTATGCAAAGTACCGCATACATGGTGAAATTCTTCTCGTTATTCCATTATTTATTATTTCGTTGAATAACCTCATGTCATGATCTATCGCATGATTGGTGAATTTTGTTGTTATTCCATTCTTTATTATTACATTGGAACATCCCGTCATGCGGATTACGCATGACCTGGTTCCATTATTTATTATTCGTTGGAACATCCTGCTTCTGCAAGTGATTACGACATGAATTCGGTTCCATTCTTTATTATTATTCGTTGGAATATCCCGTCTGCGTGCGGATTACGCTTGACTGGTTCCATTCTTTATTATTCCATTGGGAATAACTCTCTCTGCTGGGCTATCTATCGCATGCCTAGTGAATTCTTTCGTTATTCCATTCTTTATTATTTCGTTGGAATAACTCCATCTATGTGGATTACCACATGCATGGTGAATGATCCTTCGTATTCATTCCTTATTAAATTGTGGAAATGATCTCGCTCACGTGGATTACCGCATGGCGGCGTAAAATCCATTTCATAGCTTCATATATTCTATTATACTCAAATTGGTTAAAGTTTTCGCTTCATACTCCATGAAATTAGTAGAATATCCCGGATATTTGTGTTTCATCCAAAGATCTTTTCATGGAAATATTCTTTTCGAGCATTCTTGAATTTTACTCCACAAAGCAAGTATCATGTCGACAATTTGGACGTAATTGATTTTGTGGATAAATTAACTTATAAATCTTTAAAATTTATTCTTGAACTTGTTTTATTGAATTATTATGTCATTGTCATCATCCTCATGCTTATATTGTGAAGAAAGTCATCTTTGGTTTACGTGCATAGATGGACTTGGTATGATTATGTCCAGGGATCATTTGGTATAATCATGACCTGTAATGTTATAAATGATGTGGTAAAAGTCCTCGGTGGCTTCTGTAGTGCATTGATGGACGCTTTTTGGTATGATTATGACCAGGATTATTCTTAAGTATAGTCATCACGACCATTGATGATTTAATGAATATCCTTGGCCAGTAGTGCGTGGATGACTCGATGATGTGGTTTATTTATTGTCGAGTCTCAAATGATAAAAATTGATGAAAACATTTTAAATCATAGAAGATAGTAGATATTATGCTCTACTTGACTCTTCTAATGGATTGCTTTATTTCACTGCGTAGTTAAACTTGATGTCTATTGTATTTTATCGGTTTAACATTGTTGAAGACTAATGATAATTTATTCTGCATTATCTTAGTCATAATATTTCTTACTGGGCTAGTTGAGCTCACCCTTTCTTTCACTTTTCTCTTCAGGAAATGAGAACGTAGCCGGGACTAGTCGGGGGACGGAGTGACGGTCCAGATGATATCATTAGTAGTCCTCACTATTTTGTTAAATAGTGTGACAATAAATGTAATGAGGACTCTATTTGAGAGTGGATATTGTCTAGAAGGCAATATTCCTGTTTAAACTCTCAGCTATGTTTTGTCGTATATTACACGACATTTGTATAATTAAGTTTGTATTTGTATTCTGTACCATGTATTTGGCTACTCAAGATGGGTGATGTATACCTGTTTTAGGGGCGTCACACAACACATAACAACACATGATCTCTAATATTAAATTTCACGTCCCTTCGATGAAGATCAACATAACTCTTTTGTCGATCTTGTGAGGTTTTTATACGTTACCGGATCATTTGAATCTTTCTGTTGTCATGCGTACCAATTCCGGACGCAACAACGTTGCTTCACCCACCTCATCCTAGCATACTGGAGAACGACACTTGCGTCCATACAACGCCTCGAATGGAGCCATGCCAATACTTGCTTGATAACTGTTGTTGTAGGAGAATTCCACCAATGAAAAGAACTTGTCCCAACTTCCTTTGAAGTCAAGGAAATAGAGTCTTAATAGATCTTCAAGAGTTTAAATAGTCCTCTCGGGCTGCCCATTCGTTTGAGGATGGTATGCCGAACTGAATCGTAAATCCGTGCCCATAGCTTTTAGCAAACTAACCCAAAATCTTGAAGTGAATCTTGGGTCTCGATCATAATCTATGGATACTGCATACCATGCAGTCTTACAATCTCATTTATGTATGTCAGGAATAAACATGTGAATGATATTCCTATTTTTATATGATTTGATTATGATATAAATGAATGAATATGCAAGTATGCTTGCATTAAGAAAAGCTATAAAGATCTTTGATAGATAATAGAAACATATGTACAAGGACTTAGAAAGAATTGATCAAATATCTTAGGTTGATCCTACATAAGCAAAACAACTTTGTAAAGTCCTTAAAAAGAAATGATGTACAAGGAACATAAATATAGAAAGATCAAACTTGTTAGGTATGTCTGATTTTCGAGCACTGCACCAAAAATCATAGTCTGCCAGAAGAGTCAAAGTAAGCTCGAGAACTATCAAGGAAGAATCGTAGTCTGCAAGATAGTAGATCTCAGAGTTTGTAGACTGCCAGGAGAGACGAGGAAGGATCGTAGTGTGTCGATTAGAACTTCCTCTAAGTCGTAGTCTGTTGAAAAAGTCATGTTTAGAATCATAGAGACAGCCTGTCTAAGAGCCGACCGAGCATCTGCCAAAGCCAAGTCAAGAATCGTAGACCACACTCGAAGTTGTAGAGTTTACTGATCATATCAAAAGCAAAAATCATAGTCGAAGCCAGATTAGACAAGGACAACAAGAATAAATCGTAGTCTGTCAAAGTCTGATCTTGAGATCGTAGTGTCTGCAGGACCAAAGCCAAATCGTAGTCTGCAGAGCTAAGGTTTCCACAGATGTGCTCACAACTCCAAGACAGAATCGTAGAGTTAACACGATTCTCAACAAATGAGCACTCCCAGAATATCCAAAGGATGAAGCCTCTGGTTAGAGCTGCAAAGTTATACTCCACCTAAAGGAAACCAGAGAGCACTCAACAAATGGCTTGCAAGCTAACAGAAGATCTAAGCACCAACCCAATCAGCATCCAAATTGTGTCGTAAAGCCATTCGAGATGAAGTCTTCCACAAGTTGTTCAGAAGAAGACTTCAGTAAAAGTGACAGACTAAGGAAAGTCAGAAAGAGCAGTAGCTGTCATATGAACAGAAGATAACGATCTTGGGGTTAACCAGGATCGTAGTGTTTACTAAGCAAAGCAGGAACTGATGTAGTTTACACAGAGATACTGGCCAGCTTCTGAAGAACAAGGCTAAAGTGATTAAGCATGAGTCAGTCCATTGATGATAAGTGAACGGGAGATCACAAGGAGAAAGCGAGCTGAGCATGCCACAAATCTGAGGTGTCTTGCTGTTCAGAAGAGACCAGAACAAAGAGTCAAGCTATCAGTTCCTGAGATCAGTCGAAGGCAAACAGAAGTGTTGAAGCACTGCACAAATGAAGGAAGAGATGTTCAACATTGAAGATCCAATGAACACTCTTTAGGATCGTAGTGTTGTCTCAATCAGTCAATGAGCAACATTCAACAAGACACACTACGATTAGGTCCAAGAACATATACATCAGAATCGTAGAGTTTGGTCATCTGAAGATTAAAACATAGGCAACAGTTTAATCCAAAGACTGATATTTGAACATTGTTGTTCGAGAGCATCGATGCGAAAGGACAACTCCTAATGTTCTGATCAAGGAATTAGAAAGGAAAAATAAAGTTGATTACCTTCCCGAGGCACCAAAGTGACATCTTTGACGGGGTAGGTGAAACAGTAGATTGCAGTGTTAGAAATCTGCAAAAAAGGGATGTCATATCACATCTGCAGTCTACATCAAATAACTCGAGATCTGCAAAGCAATTCAAATATAGCTTTCAACGGCTATATTGTAACGGGAAGATTGGGAAGGAGTATATATTAGCCAGAGCTTCAAAGATCTGTTGTTGCTGTGTTGAAAGATTGTTGAGTTGTTGGAATGCTATACTGTTGACTCTACGAGTTCCACCAGAACTGAACATAACAAGTCTCAATGGCAGTGACACTACGATGGTGGAAGTGAAACAGATTTGAAGAAGGACATGAACAGACTAAAGCTTCACTCAATTAGGATGAGAATTCCATTGAAGATGGCAGCTAAGCTGAGAGATGAGAAGGCCAAGAAGATAGCATTCAGAAAAGTGGCAGAGCACAAAGAAGATCCAGAGAGCCACTCTACAAACCACCATGAACCAAAAGATAAAATAGAAAAGATGCAGAACCATATTTGCAAACTATTCAAGAAGGGTTCAGGGAATGCTAAGTGCCAAATGAAGTCTACCAAAAGCTCAAACACTTAGCAAACCTAAATGGTGATGGTGCACAGCTGACATCGGATGAAGATGAACAGAACAGAATGAAGATCAGCTGCACCAAAGAAGAAGTGGTCCAATCTCTACGCAGAATGGAAAGTGGTCCACGCCAAGCTGCTAAGTATAAAAGATGTTCAAGTTTCAAGACATTTTAGCAGTAAGGCGCCAACAACAACAACTACACCAACAAGTAGCCAGGGCCTGAGGGCTTCTTGTCCGAAGGGACTAAATGAAGTTCCAAGCCTGCTGGGCTTGAAGAGTTCTTATAGAACTAGAGGAGTTCCAAGCCTGCTGGGCTTGAAGAGTTCTTAGTGAACTGAAGTTCCAAGGCTGCTGGCCTTGAAGGAATCTTAGTGATTCAGGGTGCTGCCCTTCCTTAGTGGAATTCCTGCTTGTTGAAGCAGAAGAGTGGATTAGGAGCTTGAGTCTCTAAACCACTTAAAATCCCTTGTGTCTTTTATATTCTGTTATTTACTTTATATACCTAACTGCTATAAATGCTATGTATGTATTAACTTCTTACAATTTAACTAACTCTACGAACAATGTATGTATGTTCATGAATATATCAATGAAGGGGATCTTTTACTTATTCCGTTGTGCTTGAAAAGATTCTTATGTTTGTCACATGTTGATTCGTTAGAAATACAAAATAAACAGGAAAAGTATTTGAAAAATAAAAAGGATCTATTTAACCCCCCTTCTAGATCTATTGTGTGCCTACTGGGAACTAACAATTGGTATCAGAGCAGGTTCTCATGCTATATTCAAAAGCTAATCTCTTTGAGTCTGATCCTAGGCACAAACATTATTCTAAACTTAGTTTAGTAGTAAGTAACTTGTAAATGCAGATGAGCTCACACGTTGGAAACACTGTGTATAGGTAAATGTGTATATACACCTGAAGTTGCTCAGATTGGTCCATGTTCTTAAATGTCATAGCAACAAAACCAATCCTTGTCCACAGTCAATCATGTAGTCTGAAGACCAGAGATGAGAGGTCAAGAGGCATCAACAACAAATAGTCAAGCATCCACCAGTCTGAAAGATGAAAGGCTATACATTCTAAGAAATACTTATCCAGAGGAGAAAGAAGAATCTCTCAAAAATGTTTGGCTATCCAACAGATGGATGTGAACCTTGAGGTTCAAGGTCGTCAAGGAACTTAGGATGCCAAGATTTTCTTAGCTTACATCTTCAAGACTATGATTGATTGATCAAAGGACAACTGGAGCTAAAAGCTGTCATAAATGAATGTAAAAATATGCACATCAATGCCTAACCTTATTATATCGAGATAAATGACTGTCAAGAAACTGACAGTAAAAAGGTACGGTTCCTCAGTGATATTAATGTAAACATCATGTTGCATCAACTTTTGTACTATAACAGTATTCTATCAAGAGACCATGTTCTACCTAAAAGGGGAGAGAGAAAGTACTCTAAGGGTGGAAATTCAAATGCTAACAAAATTTCTCTCCATCCAAGTTTTAGGGTGAAGATAACATCTTGAAAGAAGTCTGAAATAGATCATAAGTGTATCAAGATTTAATTAACCATAAATGGAGTAATCCTTGCTGATGGGTTAGTATGTATTTACAAACCTTTGTTCTAGATTTTTTTTAAACATAGAGTTTGATCAGTTCAACAAGAGTATGTTGAAGATTAATAAAAACTGATCATCTACATGAATCAACCAGATACAAATAAGTGATAGAACTGATTCTCACTTTGTGAACATTTAAAGTTCGTGAACATAATCAAGCAAATGATGAAACCATCAAAGAAAAAGAGTGTTCTAATAAAATGATTAATCTTACACACTCAGCGTCATGCATCTTAAAATGTCATACCTAAATACATGCATAAAAATGATTGTTGATGTGATGAAAATTCAAATATATGAGGAATAGGGATTTTGGAAACTAACCTAGCAGGACTCATTTAACCATAAGTACCAAAAATAGAAATTTATCCGATCTGCAGGTAGTTGGTCTATCTGACCACACTAAGGAATACTGAAGCAGATGACTTCAGTCGAGAAGATTCAACCAGCTAGAGGCTTAATACATTTCAGAAATGTTCTGACAAAATTAGTCTTTGTCAAAGTTTATTCTTGGAGACTTGCTGAGCTAACATGAATGAAGCTCACATGATTGATGATCTCTATATGGAAGCAGACCATTTACCCTAAGATAAAAAGGGTCTTATATGCTCAATCATCCAAAGCATATCATTTGAGAAGAACCCTCGAGAAACTCATTAGAGAAGCAGAACTCCACAAGTACAAACTGTCAAAGAAGAGTACGTTCGTAGTTCTGTCATACTATCATAGAATGACCAGTGCTAAAGATATCTATTTTTGTGATCCAATGAGGTTTAAATGATAGTGATGATTCTAGTTAGAAGGAGATATGCAAGGCTGCCTTCTGATGCACATAAAGAAGAAGATCTCACACTCATCTGAGAAGGTAGTATCAACTATGAGGGAGCAGTGATTTGTTAAGGAAAAGCAGAACTGAAAGTATCAAAAATACACTATGGAGCAATATACCAGTTACAAACTCCCAAAACTTTGTGGCTGATGAACCAAGTGAAGATCCATAGTCAATAGGAACGTCTGTTGCCTCTTTTTCAGTTCTAACAAAAAGAACTCTAACTCATGCAAGCATACATGTGTCAACAAGTAATACAGAGGAAGTAGAGTATCGATCCCACAGAGAAAGTTGTCAAATTTAAACTACTATGCATCAATTAAATCACTATACTTATATGCTTAAACTAATGACTATAATGGGTGAATTAATCTAATTGCAGATAACAACTAAAATAAGAATAACAATGAAATAAACCAAATCTGGAAATAATGGGATCCTAACTTCATTTAATATTTCATCAAATTACCACTATCATGCAAGAATTGTTCACATATCACAGGAAAGTAGCCAAGAGCACTAATAGAGTCATAACTATTTTTCAATGCACTATGACCTACTTTACACAACATCCACAAATGATAGACTCCATGTAATCATCAATATAACCAAAATCACTATATGTCTATGTGAAATTGCAATCATAATCGAATTTAAGCACAAGCCCTTATTTTAACTCATACGGTGAATAAGTATATGTCTATCTCATTCACGAAATACACAAGCCATATAAAATGCCCCCATATCGTGATGCTATCATGATTATAATCCATACTTGCATGTTCATTGTCAATTCCATGCAAGTACTGAAACGAATGGTGATCAAGCATTCATACATGCAAAACAATCATGATAGAAATCCCATATGATATGTAAAACATCCCTAGCAATCAAGCATGCAACTAAAATACATATTAAAATTCGTTAGAATCCCATAATGGAGTTTAGTTCATGACTGAACCAAAAGCCATTATGGGATCAAAGCTAAACATGATTAACAAGCAAACAATTGAAAGATGAAGGATACAACGATCAAACTCAACTGCAGATTGTAAACCAAAGTCAACGATCAACTCCTCATAAAAATCCAGTTAAACAATAATAAAAATCCGCAATGACAAAATCCCAAGAAGAATTAGAAAAGATGGAGTTTTGGCTTCGTTCTTCGTTGGAATCTCTCCCAATGTGTAAACCCTAGTTACGATATAAAAATACGTAAAAAGTTATCCAAGTTATGTCTGACGCCAGTAAGATATCGTTTTAAATCCCATTACAACCCTTTAAAATTGGAAATTAAAATAAAACAAATCAGACTTTCCAGCATCATCATTGCACATGGCGGCGCCCCCAAGATATATTCTCGCATGGCGCGAGACTTGCAGTAAGTCATGTTGTCTAGCCAGTTCTCTGCGGTAGCGCGTCCTCAAGCTTATCTCGCGCGACTTGCAGAATCTGTGGATTACGGTTTCTTGTTCACGACCGATCCGTTTCTTGCTCCTTCCTTTGTTCCTCCATGCTTAGTCTTCTTTCCATTTGATCCTCATGCCATGCATATCCTAGCTTGTGCCTCACCTCATGCATCCATTAGCCTCGTGCCCTCTAATACCACCAAATTAGGTCGTTTCCTACACTTTTTCACCAAAAGGAGTTCTCAGTACATGCAATGAAAAATAACATGAAATGCAACTAAAACAGACTAGAATGTACTTGAGTTGGGCATAATTCGCATAAATTGATATCCAATAAGTAGGTGTAAAACACACTTATCAAATACCCCCAAACTTGAACTATTTCTTGCCCTCAAGCAATGCATGCTAAATAACAACGACAATACAAAAGCAATACTATGTAGCTAAATTACTATGCAAATTGGTCTCACATCATTCCAACTTAAAATGCAATTTTACACCAAAATGCCTCAGCGAATTATCCAGATTCAAGAATACAAGTTCAAACTAAACTGTGGTCATAACATCATACACTCAGATAATTCATACATGCTATAGAAATGTTATGTGTGTGTGTATAGTGTTCACCAAAACTTGATTTAAGCAAAGAATACACATGCTAGAGTGCTCAAAACAGAAAATTATAGTCTAAATTAAGAATCATGTATACTTATGCAGCGAAGACTGTTCCAACATATCCAAACAAACTAAAGTTCAACAATGGGCTTACCTGCTTTATTGCTACTCACGAGGGTGATTTTTCGCTCTTTCCCGCGGTGTTTATTGCTATTTTTCTTTTCTTTTTTTTTTTTTTTTCACATGACTGTGCAATGCCTTATTCCATTAGCAACACTGCTACCCCTTAGCGAAGCTTTCAACCAACGACTCCGGACCATGAAAGACCTTAGGCGCTAGGTGTAGAGACAATCCCCCAAGGCATTACTTACTAAAGTAGCTGTGGCCCCAAAATAAGACTAGCCACGTTACTGCTATTTAATTTTTTTTTATACATAGCATACCCATGTTTTCCTAAAGTTTGAATGTCAATGTTTCATACAGTTTACATGCATGTTCCACATATTTCTCTTTTTAAAACTACATTTTCTAACAAGCAATGCAACACATAATTCTTATACCTGCAAGTGATTGTGAACACATCCGTGTAAACCGAAAGCATTTAAACAACAACATGAATTCCATCGTGTAAAACATTATAACTACATTCATGTTATCCAAGATACTCTAAAATCCTTCACAATTCACTATCATCATTGGCTAGGCAAGAATTTCTATAAAGCAAGAATTTTTGTGAGACATGCAAACTAACTAAAATAAAAAAATTTCTACCACATAAAACAAATAAACTTAAAATGTAGAATTTTAAACTGATCATGCAAAAACTAAACTACATGCTACTATACTACTTCCCAATACCCCCAAACTTAAAGTATTCAATGCCCCATTGAATGAAGGTAAAGGTACAAGAGAACTCCCTTAATGATCGTATTGCACCACCCTCCCCGTGTGGTGAATCAGTGGTGGATAAGGCATCTTGTCCCAAACTGAGGCCACTCTAGCATTGTTCCTTGCTGTGCAAAGTCCTTGGCAAGCGATCGCGTGAGACCAGTGGAAAAAGCTCCAAAATTATCATACATGGCGTCGACTTTTTTCTCCAACCTTCTGAGTCGGGCGATCACCACGAGAAAGCAGTGTGTGCTTGGGTGGATGGACACCTTTCATCGTCCGAGGGGGTCATTGTGGATGGATTTCGAAATGTGGGCCAGAGAATAAATCCTCTACCACGCGGATGCGGTTCACCACCTGCCCAATCTTAGAATTTCGCAAAGGTGGCGTGAGTGATGTCTTGGCTCGGGTTTTGCATCTGTTCATTATCCCAATTGCATCCCTGCTGAACACATAACATAGCTACAATGGATGCGTGTGGAATGCTCCCTGTAGTGCTGCCTCGCAGATACCGCATTATGTTTTGGTGGATGAGATGGCCCATATCGATATATTTTCCAGTGATTATGCCCCACAGAATTATGGCCCTCTCCGTTGAATCTCATGTTGATGCGACGACTGTAATAGCTTGGTACAAATAAACAAATTCCACGCCTTTGCATATCGATTCAAAGGTGCAATTTGGGAATATACGAGGCTGATTCGTGACGACTTTGTATGTCCATTTTGTGCCTGGCACGCACAACTCCGCAATAACCAATTCCAAGTCCGTTTGCAAATGTGCCCTCGTGATCCAATTATCTTCCCCTCTTGGTGGTGTCTCGGTGATTTGAAAATGGCACGATGGCGGGGGGTCGATAATCTATTTTAGAACCGCAGACCAGAGATATACCACTCATAGTGCCTTTCGCATTAGCATAAAATTCCCGGACTATGCCCATCGGAAATGGCATAGGAGTCGCAGCCAAGCCAGTCCATCCTCTTTCGCGAATCATGGCACACTTAAATTCTTCAGGTTTGAACCCTCTTTCTTTCACAAAGGTTTTGGTAACGATTCTGTAGTACTCCTGCTGGGCTTCCAAATCCAGAAACTTGGTGTGATCAACCACATCCTCCCCTTGACTGCCAGAGGAAGATGAAGAAGAGGATGAAGCTGAGCGAGCTCTTTTCGGACCCAATTGCAATTGATAACAATAGTGCAGCTGATTTAACTGAGAAGGAGTGCTAGAAAAATCTTTGATTTTTGTTTCCACACTGATGTCGCACAACCTCTCTGTAACCCTAGCTTTATACTGCAGTGATGAGGCGTGGGTAGATGTAGAACGTGGGTGGATGATTACGTGGTGAAGAGATTGATGGCTTTGATTTGTAACTGATAGAGAGGAAGTTGAGGAAATGTGCATTTGTGGGAGAGAGCACTGTGATTTCGGTCTATTTTAATTTCAAATAAGAGTCCAACTGATCTTCATCACGTTTTTAAACTTAAAAAATTTTCCACGTCTGACGTCGCGTGGCAATTGCATACATATGAATGTTCAAGGTGTGTTACGTCTTGTGGTAAGTCTTGGTGGGCTTGTTCAAGATCTGAGCTTTTGAGCGCGCTTGGGGTATATAGTATAGTTTCACTACTGTGCATCGAAAACATGATACTATCGTGACCGCTAATGTTCAATCTACTCTGCATATCAGTGATGTCTTCAAGTGCAGGGACCTACATAGACATGAATGCACACTCTTAAGATATGAATTAATGATCAAATAAAGTCTAACCTCTTTCAAACATTCTCACTGCACTTCCCGCTACACACTCAATCATGTAAATTTGACAGATTATCAAAAATGAACTAAATATAAACTACCACAACAATCTAAGCTGAATAAATAAAGAGCTAATAGAGATAGAAGTAATGGGTTGCCTCCCATCAAGTGCTAAGTTATAGTCAATTAGCTTGACTGTCTCTGAATCTCACGTCAAAGGAAGAATTGAGGTGACTTTCTGCTTGTCCACCTCACCCCGAAAGTTAATGACGTCAGTTTTCGTCAATGGCTCTACCTTCAACTCTGAATTTTCACCCGTTACACACCTCAATGGTCCATAATTCCCCGGGTTCTGTACCTCATCCTTTAGGCCCCGATCCACCAAGTCAACCAGAAAGCATTCTTCTTCATCTGTTGGGAACTTTATTGCCTTGAAGACATTAAAGGTGACCTCCTGATCATGTACACGCATAGTGAGTTCCCTTTTCTATACATCTATCAAAGTCTTGCCTGTCGCCAAGAATGGTCTCCCCAGTATTATTGGTATGCTTTTGTCTTCCTCGTAGTCTAAAATGATGAAGTCAGCCGAAAAGATAAACTTGTCCACCTTTACCAACACATCTTCAACAATTCCCCGTGGATACGTGATGGATCTGTCAGCTAGCTGTAATGATATGTTTGTCGGCCTTGGAGCCGGCAATCCCAACTGATTGAACACTGACAAGGGCATCAAATTTATACTTGCCCCCAGATCACATAAACACTTACTAAAGTTCATCTTCCCGATTGTGCACGAAATTGTGAAGTTGCGGATCCTTCAAACTTTGAGGTAATTTCTTCAAGAACTCAGATCGCATTCCTCTGTCAAGGCTACCGTTTTAAACTCATATAATCTTCTCTTCCTTGACAATATACCCTTCATAAACTTTACATAGCTCGACATTTGTTCTAATGCCTCAGCGAAAGGTATATTGATCTGCATCTTTTTGAATACCTCCAAGAACTTACTGAATTGTTTATCTTCCCTCCGCTTATTTAATCTTTGCTGATATACGCAGACTTGAGGGTGAATTGGTGGTTCTGCATTCTTAAGTTTCTCTTCTGAACTTATTTTATCTTTCTCGACCTACTGCAACTCAAATTTTTCCAGATTTTCTTTCTTTTCATTCACCTGCTCTGTCTCGTGTGGCCGCATGCGACTTCCTTCTTGTATTCTTGCATTGGGCGCGCGACTTACAAAGATACATGTCAGATCTTTCCCAGATCTCAATGTGATTGCTTGACACTGTTACTTCCCGTATCTTCTTGGATTTGTCTCAGTGTTACTTGGCAATGAACCCTGGGGCCTGTTGTTAAGCATGCTCGCCATCTGCCCCATCTGAGTCTCCAAATTCTTAATAGCCACTGCTTGGCTTTTAATCATAACTTCCGTGTTTGCCATGTATTTCAACATCATCTCCTCTACTTCTGATTTCTTTTCTTGCTAAGGTGAAACAGGAGTGTGATGTTGTTGCTGAGAGAATCCCGATGGAAACGGTGGTTTTGGTGCAAAAAAATGTCTTTGAGATGGTTGTGGATCGAAAAACTGTTGGTTCTATGAAACCGATTCTCATTGATTTCCTTGGTTATTTGACCAACTAAAGTTTGGATGATTTCGGTTGTTGGGGTGGTATGTGTTCTGAAACTGACCTTGGTCTTTTCTGTAATTGCTCACATACTGCACCGACTCCGAGCTGATGGCACATTGATTCGTGGAGTGTGACCTCGCAAAAATTTCACAAACGAAGGCAACTATTTTTGTCATCCTTCTTTTCTCGCTAAAGTATTATCTTCTTTGCCATAGTCGCCATCTGTCTTTATTAACTAGCGTAATAGCATCTACCTCCAACACACCTGCAACCTTGGGCTGTGGCATCTGAGATGTAGGATTCTAAAAATCATTAGCTGCCATAGTCTCAATAAGTGTATAGGCCTCGTCATAGCTTTTTGCCCATAATTCCCCTCCAGCAGCTGCATCTACAATAGGTCTCGATTGCCATCCCAATCTATTATAAAAGGTGTTGATCACCATCCAATCCGGCATACCATGATGCAGACACTTCCTTAGCATTTCTTTGTATCTCTCCCATGCTTCATATAAGGACTCGCCCTGTTGTTGCTCAAATTGACATATAGCTGTCCTCATCTTTGCAGTTTTAGCCATTGGGAAGAACTTGGCTAGAAATTTCTGTGCTAAATCCTCCCATGTAGTGATTGACCCTGACGACAAAGAATGAAGCCAACTTCTCGCCTTATCCCTCAATGAGAATGGGAACAACCTCAGTCTAATAGCATCCCCCGTCACACAGTTGTATCGGAATGTATCACAAATCTCGATGAAACTCAATAGGTGTTCATTTGGATCATCCATAGCAGCACCCCCAAACTGAACCGAGTTCTGCACCATCTGAATAGTGCCCGGTTTAATCTCAAAAGTATTGGCTGCTATCGCCGGTCTGACTATGCTAGACTGTAGTCCATTTATATTCGGCATGGAATAATCCCGTAGAGCCCGATGCTCTTCTCTTTGCTCAATTCTCTGTTCTTCTGCCATACTAACTGTAATACTCTCTAATTGAGCTTGCAAATTTCTTCGCACACTTGCTTTCCAACCCCTTCCGTTAATGTTATCCTGTGCTGGTGTTAATTCTTAGTTGGATGATCGCGTGTGCATAAAAATCTACAAATACCTGAAACCAAAAACAAAACAAAAATAGAAATGAGAAACGATCAGAATTGTCTAAGTCATATAATATAGCTTGAAACGGATGATAATTATTTAAATTAACGCCTTTCCCCGGTAACGACGCCAAAAATTTGTTGCCTCTTTTTCAGTTCTAACAAAAAGAACTCTAACTCATGCAAGCATACATGTGTCAACAAGTAATATAGAGGAAGTAGAGTATCGATCCCACAGAGAAAGTTGTCAAATTTAAACTACTATGCATCAATTAAATCACTATACTTATATGCTTAAACTAATGACTATAATGGGTGAATTAATCTAATTGCAGATAACAACTAAAATAAGAATAACAATGAAATAAACCAAATCTGGAAATAATGGGATCCTAACTTCATTTAATATTTCATCAAATTACCACTATCATGCAAGAATTGTTCACATATCACAGGAAAGTAGCCAAGAGCACTAATAGAGTCATAACTATTTTTCAATGCACTATGACCTATTTACACAACATCCACAAATGATAGACTCTATGTAATCATCAATATAACCAAAATCACTATATGTCTATGTGAAATTGCAATCATACTGAATTTAAGCACAAGCCCTTATTTTATCATACGGTGAATAAGTATATGTCTATCTCATTCACGAAATACACAAGCCATATAAAACTGCCCCATATATGTATGCTATCATGATTACAATCCATACTTGCATGTTCATTGTCAATTCCATGCAAGTACTGAAATGAATGGTGATCAAGCATTCATACATGCAAAACAATCATGATAGAAATCCCATATGATATATAAAACAGCCCTTGCAATCAAGCATGCAACTAAACTACATATTAAAATCCGTTAGAATCCCATAATGGAGTTTAGTTCATGACTGAAACAAAAGCCATTATGGGATCAAAGCTAAACATGATTAACAAGCAAAAAATTGAAAGATGGAGGATAGAACGATCAAACTCAATTGCAGATTGTAAACCAAAGTCAAGGATCAACTCCTCATAAAAATCCAGTTAAACAATAATAAAAATCCACAATGACAGAAAATCCCAAGAAGAATTAGAAAAGATGGAGTTTTGGCTTCGTTCTTCGTTGGAATCTCTCCCAATGTGTAAACCCTAGTTACGATATGAAAATACATCAAAAGTTATCCAAGTTATGTCTGACTCCAGTTAGATATTGTTTAAATCCCATTACAACCCTTTAAAATTGGAAATTAAAATAAAACAAATCAGCAGCTTCAGCCATCACGCACGGTCGCGCGCTCCACCAGCATATTCCTTGCACGGGCACGAGACTTGCAGTAAGTCATGTTGTCTAGTTGGGCTCGGCGGCGGTAGCGCGTCTCAAGCTTATCTCGCCACGCGGCTTGCGATGCATGTGGATTCGGATTCTTTCTTGCCTTTGACCGACCGTTTCTATCGCTCCTTCCTTTGTTCCTCCATGCTTAGTCTTCTGCTCCATTTGATCCTCATGCCACGCATATCCCAGCTTGTGCCCAGCTTGTGCCTCACCTCATGCATCCATTAGCCTCGTGCCCTCTAATACCACCAAATTAGGCCGTTTCCTACACTTTTTCACCAAAAGGAGTTCTCAGTACATGCAATGCAAAATAACATGAAATGCAACTAAAACAAACTAGAATGTACTTGAGTTGGGCATAATTCGCGTAAATTGATATCCAATAAGTAGGTGTAAAACCCACTTATCAATGTCTAAAAACGTTCTACTGATAACCTTGTCAACCACCCAACTCAAAATCGTGGAGCGCCTACGATCAAACATCTGATCGTAGTGTAAGAACAGGAGGACACCATGATTACAACCTATGCAAATGTCTAAAGTTGATAGATGAACTTCTCAGCAGAAAAGGTCAAATGAGATATCAGTGCTAATCACTTCTAAAGTTTTTCATCTGGAAAGCGCCTCAGGGACAAACCTGACCCTTAGTTCACTCTAAGAGGTTGGCCCTTCCTGAGCTACCTTAACCCAGAAGGAATGCTTAATCAAGTTCTTCACAAGGACCAGGATAGAAAATGATCGTAGAGTAGGCTCGACGATCTCAGTCTTCCCAGAGGATACACTAGCTCATAGGGAGCTCGAAAAACTAGACACATGCTAAATTATTCAGATCGGGTAGAGATAAGTTAGAATAAGTTTGGAAAGAAGCCCTGCAGACTCACCTCAGAAGTTCAGTGCCTAAACTATCACGAGGTACATCAGTGGTTAAGCCATGCAACCTCAAAATGAGGATCAATGTCAAAACGCTCACTAAGTCATCTCTCAGGAGACAATCATTGAGTTGTCAAAGAAAATTGTAGAGTACATGGCAATCTCATCAAGTTACTCTACGAACTGGAATAGTCAATAGAAGAAAAGTCAAATCAAGGGAGAGGACATGATGGAGGAGTTATAGATTGTGACCTATCAGTGACTTACAACTGTCCCACTAAGGAATGTGGTAGGAACAGTTACAAGAGGGAAATTCAAATAAATTGGCAATTTCATTTTAGCGGGTTCCTAAAATTCTCCAAGACTATTAAATCCACATCTAAGGCAAAACCTAACCAACTCGAAAATAGCCAAACCATCTCAAATAATTATCAAACCAAGAATTTCTTTCTGACATCTCACAAGAGCCTTACAAAGTCATAAACCCAAAAAATTCGAACTCTTTAAATGGCAGATTGGCGAGTAATCACTGGCATTCAGCTCGGAACAAAGACGTTTGAGAAATTTGAGAAGAAGTTCAGAGATAATCTTGAACTTGTGAAGAAGGCTATATTCTCAGAATGTCTGGAGGTAAACACTCAGATATATGTTGACCTAGTTAAAGAGTTTCACTCAAACGCAACTATAAATTTTGGAATCCTTTCCACCAAGGTCAAGGGTCAGATTCTGAAACTGAATTCTTCTGACATTAATCAATGCTTAGGTCTTCCTGACCTAGAACTGAGAAGCCTGGATGAGATCGACACTAAAAAAGCTAAGAAGATTATGCAGTACAGAAGAAACCCTAGTCTAAAGGACATGAAGAAAAAGGAGTTTCCTAAAGAATTCGAGTTCCTTGCTGAAATAGTGGGAAAATGTATCCTATGCAAGGACACTACACATGACACTGTGATTGATCAACAGCTATAGATTATGTCTGCAATAGTTATGAAGAAATGTATCAATTTTGGAACTATTCTGCTTGACCAAATGTCCAAATGAGCTGGATAAGGAAGAGAAGAGAAGGTTAACTGAAAAACCCATTACAAAGGTTTTTCATGGAAGGTTTTTAAATATCATTTTGAAGAAAAAGCTGAAGAATAAAATTAAGGATGATGAAGGTGAAATCCTTAATGTTCATAAAGTGATGTCCCCACACTTGTTTGAAAATTGGAAGAAAAATCCCAAGGAAAACAAGAGGCTAATAACATTTGGGAGCAGCAACAAGGTCTCTACAAAGAAGAGGAAGGCAAAAGAAAAAGAAGATAAGATGTTTGAATCTGATGAATCTGTACCTACAACATCCACTTTAGCAATGAAGAAATCTAATAATGTGAAGAATACAGAAGCTCCACCAAGCAGTCTCTCCACTGACAAAAGGAAACAGGGAGCAGGAGAAGAACAAGCATCAACTGCAGAAACCCTAAAAAAAAGGAGTAACATATTACTACAAGGGCCATCCAAGAAAAAAGAAAAGGCCATGAAGAAGTCAGTTCCAGTTCCTCAAAGAAGTTTATCTACTCAAGAAGAAAAGAAAATGTAAAGTTTGAAAATGAGAAGGGATCTGAAAGCTTCAAGGATAAATCCTCACAGAGAAAATTCAGCAATGAAGAAGAAGCTGAATCTATGAAAGAAATAGCCAAATCTGATGGTAAAGAAGAATGTGCAATTCATGTGGCTAACCCTCAAAGTAGCCACACTGCTGCTGAAGAAAGTTTGAAAGATAAAACAATTGGATCTTTTATTGCTAATGCTCCAACAAGTTCATATGATGGTTTAAAAGATGTTGAGTCCGAGGAAGAAGTACATATTCCTACTATTGTTGACCATCAAGGAAGCTTATATGGGGATACAGAGGCTTCAGACTCTAAAGAAGAAGAAAAGTCTGAAACCCCTATAACTGACCCTCAAATAAGAAGAAAAAGCAACATACTGTTTGTTAAATCTATCTCAAAAAGGACAAGAGAACACTCCACTGTTGTCATTGATTTGAGTGATGATGAGTTTGAATACACGGAAGAAGATGCTGAAGAAGTGTTGCCTCTTTTTCAGTTCTAACAAAAGAGCCCTAACTCATGCAAGCATACATGGGCCAACATGTAATACAGAGTAAGTAGAGTATCGATCCACAGAGAAAGGTTTCTAAATTAAACTATTATGCATCAACTATATCACTAATTTTTTATATGCTTAAACAGACTCTTATGATTATGAATGAAATAAATCAAATTTGGAAATAATGGGATCCTAACTTCATTTAATAGTTCATCTAATTACCACCGTCATGCAAGATTATTCATGTATCACAGGAAATTAGCCAAGAGCACGAATGTAGACATAACCATTTTTCAATGTATTATGACCTACTTACATAACATCCACATACAATAGACATCATGCAATCATCAATAAAACCAACCTCACTATATTTCTATGTGAAATTGTAGCCATATTGAATTTAAGCACATGCCCTTATATAACTCACACGGTGAAACAGTATATGTCTATCTGATTCACGAAATATAAAGCTAAGTAAAATAGCCCCACATACGCATGCTATCATGATTACAGTCATACTTGCATGTTATTTTTCAACTCCATACAAGCACATAAAATTAATGGTGATCAATCATTCATGCATTCAAATCAACCATAATAGAAAGTCTTGATGATACGCAAATAGTCCAACACTCAAGCATTCAATTAGACTACATATTAAAATCCGTTAGAATCCCATAATGGAGTTTAGTTCATCGCTGAACCGAAAGCCATTATGGGATTGAAGCAACACATGGGAAATAAATAAAAGCAATTAAGAGACAAGACAAAATCGATCAAACCCAATTGCTAATTATATTACAAGCATTCTGTTCAAATCCTCCATAATCTCCAGCAACATAAAAGAAGTTTATAAACAATGATTGAATTCCTAAGAAGAAGTAGAAAATATTAAGTCTATGATTAGTTCCACGATGGAATCGCTCAAAGCGTTAAACCCTAGTTCTATATTATGAAAAACTCGTAAAAATAATAGATAATGCGTCTGGTACCAACCAGAATAGTTTTTAACCAGCTCTAACTCTTACAATTTCAAAAATAAAATAAAGTCAGCAACTGCAGTCAACGACGCGCGCGATCCCATTGTAAACATGGCGCGGGCGCGCGAGTGTAAAATCAGTTTTGTCCGGGTGATGGCGCGAACGCGCGTCTTTTTTGTGTAGCTGCGCGGCCGCACGGCTCCTGCAATCTGCAATCCGTGCTCTGCTGCTGCTTCATGTTGCTCCACTTCTTGTTGCTTGCTCCTTCATCACAATTCAATTCCTTATCTCCACTTGTTCCTCATGTCATGCCTCCATTAACCTCATTGCCACCTACCATTGCCGAGCTATACCATTTCCTACACTTTCACACCAAATGAGTTCTCAGTACATGTAATGCAAAACAAAACAAAATGCAACTAAAAACACACTAAAATATACTTGAGATGGGCATAGTTCTCGTGAATTGATATCCAATAAGTAGGCATAAAACCTACTTATCAAATACCCCCAAAATTGAACTATTGCTTGCCCTCAAGCAATGCATACTACATAAACACTAAAAATGCAACTACATGCTATACAACTATATCATGATGCAAAGGAGTCTCACATTCTTCTAACTATAACAAAATTTCAGTCCAACATGCCTCAGTGAATTATCCGGATTCAAGAATGAAACTTCAAACTAAGCATAGACATAATATCATACACTCAAGTAATCTATACATGCTATAAAAATGTTATGTGTGTGTTATGTTCACCAAAACTTGACTAAGGCAAGAATACACATGCTTAACTGCTCAACATAGAAAATTATAGTCCAAATCAAGATTCATGTATACTTATGTAACAAAGACTGTTCTAACATATCAAACAAACTAAGGTTCAACAATGTGTTTAACTGCTTTATTTGTACTCACGAGGGCGATTTTCGCTCTTTCCCGCGGTGTTTATTGCTATTATTATTATTATTATTATTATTATTATTATTATTATTATTATTATTATTATTATTATTATTATTATTATTATTATTATTATTATTATTCACATGACTGTGCAATGCCCTATTCCATTAGGCTAACAATGCTACCTGTGACGCCCCCAAAATAGGTATACATCACCCATCTTGAGTCTCTAGATACATGGTACATAAATTCAAATACAACTTAATTATACAACAGTCGTGTAAAATACGACAAAACATAGCTGAGAGTTTAAACAAGAATATTGTCATCTAGACAATATCCACACTCAATGGTGTCCTCATTACAATTATTATCACATTATTCCATAGAATAGTGAGGACTACTAAAGCCATTTATCTTGGACCATCACTCCATTCCCCGACTCGTCCCAGCTATATTCTCATTTCTTGAAGAGAACAATGAAAGAAAGGGTGAGCTCAACTAGTCCAGTAAGAAATATTATGACTAATATAATGTAGAATAAATTATCCTTAGCCTTCAACAGTATAACAACTGATAGAATACAATAGACAACAAGTTTTAGATCAACAACTGCAGCTGAATAAGCAATCCATTAGAAGAGTCAAGTATAGAATAAAATCTACTATCTTCTATGATTTAAAAAGTTTTTCATCAACTTTATCGCTGAGACTCAGCTTAATAAATAAAATGAATCATCCCTGCACCATGGCCAAGGATATTCATGTAATCATCAATGGTCATGATTATACCGAATAATCCCTGGTCATAATCATACCAACAACTGTCCATCAATGAACTATAGGTCAATGAGGACTTTTACAACATCATTCGTTACATTACGGTCATGATTATACCGAATAATCCCTGGTCATAATCATACCAAGCCCATCTATGCAGGTAAGCCAAAGATGACTTTCATCACAATATAAGCATGAGGATGATGACAATGATATAAGCAATAATCAAACGAAATTAAATCCAACGAAATCAAGGATAAATATTAAAGACTTTAAATTTATCCAGAGTTTAAAAATATCCAAATAGTCAACATGATACTGCTTTGTAGAGTAAAATTCAAGAATAATATTCATGTACCAAAAATAATTTGGACAGAAAAGAAATATTTTTCGGGTAATGTAACGCCCGAGAAAATCGGATTTTTATGACAATTAAATTTTTATTTGATTATGTGAATTAAATGAATTTAATTGATTATTATGTGAGTAAGCTATGTGAAGGTCGTTTTATGACCTAGAATGTGCTAACGTGGTTAGTATTCGGGCTACGTGCAAGAATTAATTGTTTAGAATTTCCAAGACAAAAATAAATGTTTTTTGAGAAATTTCCGTAAAAATACTATTCATCCGTTTCTGTTCGGGGAATAATTTTGAAATTCTGAGAAACACATAATGATAGAATAACGTGATTAGATGGAATATCTGATAATATTTCATTTATGACAAACGCAGTTTTTGCCTGCGGACTTAAAACCTAAGGGTTGAGTGTATTGATTTCCGAGAAGGAAATAGTATGCGTAAAAGGAATTGCGTTAGGGTTAATGCGAGTGTTATATATTTATGATACTATTTAGTATCTATGTATAATACGATGAGTAAATATAAAGTGCAATATGATTATTGTACGAGTAGTATATGGAGAGAATACGTGAATTGTACGTTTAGAATACGATTTGTATTATAGAATTAAGTTAAGTCTTAATGATTAATTCATTTGTGTTGGATTATGATTAGCCCAATCAATTGAATTAGTAAGCCCAAGGGGTTAATGGGTTAAGCCCAAATCAAGGCCCAATGATAAGTTAGTTAAGCCCAATTCATTAAAACCGAACCGTGGATCGAACCGATGAGTTACCGAATGGGTAAAACCCATGGGGCAACCCATGGGGATGACCCATGGGGTGGTGGGCCGGCCACTTGGTGTGCAAGCCAAGTTTGAGGCTTGGTCACCAAGTATTTTACTTGGTGACCACACATGAATAGTAAGGAGGTGATGGTAGTTGTCTTAAATACCCTCCATTCTAGTTTCCTATAAATAGAAAGCTAGGTTGATTCATTTGAGAGTTTTTCAACTTGCCAACATTAGATTATTGAGAGAGAAAGAGAGCTAGACTTGCAAAACATACACTTTGGAAGCTTGATCTTAGAGTTTTCCAAGAAAGAACACTAAGAGTTCTTAAGGTATAATCCTTACCTTTCATCTCCATCTCTTTTAGATTTTCTTTTATCTTAGAGAATCATAGAATAGGTGGTATATGTCTTGTATGAAGGATTAAAGATGACTTACCATAGATTCAATCTCTATAAGTCATGAGATCGTAGGAATCATAAGGTTTGATATAGTTTCAAACAATAAAAATATTGGTTGTTGAGATCAATTGTTTATAAGCGATTGAACTCCATCATTACGTTAATATAAGCATCTTGCTTGGTTAGGATGTAGATATGAAATCCATGGAGTATTCCATGTGATTTAGCTTAGAGAACCCTAGTAACGAAGTTATGGCAAATTTTAATTAACTAGACGTTAAACGTCGAAAATGTTGAATTCCGGATTAGAGGTCAAAAGTTGTCGTGAGACTTGAAAACGTTGGTTTTCAATGTCAACACGTGAGATAGGGTGATTAAGAGTTGTGGGTTCGAGAATCGTCGGATTTCGACTTAAAACGAAGAAAACGAGCATTGAACGCTCATTAACGTTTACGAACGTCTAGAAAATGAAATCAATAGTGAATTTTGAGTTATTGAATTCGAAAGTGTCGAATTCTTATATGAACGCGTAAAGTATGTCATTTATGACATGTAGGCTTTTGAACGGACCAAATTGGGCTTATAATGAAGAAGTTACGGCTCCGGGAATTTCACAAAATTTTTCAAAATTGTTGAGGTTCTCAGAATCGAGGTCTCCAGCAGCCACGCCTAGATATAGTGTAAATCATCGCACAAGCAAAGGCTTCAAGCACAACACCTTTGGCTACTGCTAAATGGTGCCATAGCGCCACTAGTAGTACTATGTCTCGCGCCACACCACCGAGACCGGAGTCACCATCGCTAAATCAAGCGCGCAAATGCCGCCTAGTATCGATGGGTCACGCCGCAAACACGAAGTTCAAGAATGTTGATATGGACTGAGGTTTTGAACTTCATTTGTTCAGGGACCTAAAGGGGTAATGTTTGTACACTTCATAAGTGTATTAAAGCTATTCCTATACTACCTATACTAAGGTATATGGTATGAAACTTAGGAATAGAATGCATGTTAATAAGTTAACAACGATGAACAAAGTTAGTACTTTATCAACGATGATCGAGTCCGGTTAATAACGTTGGTTGATTAATAAACCGGGACAAAGGGTAATAAGTCATGTTGACTTTAATAAAGTTATTAAGTTAACTAGGACTTAGAAGAGAAAGAAGTTTGTAAGAACAAGGTGAACATTTGTTTGTTAGCTAATTACAATGTGATATGTGAATATATCATGTAGATTTTGTAAAGGCTGTGGTCAGTCTATTAAATTATTTGAAGACGCTGAAAGGCAAGTTTTCTTAACGCTTGTCTAACTTCCATGTTAGCCAAGTTTTATGTGATTCGTTGAACTCGAATTGCAAGACTTGTTTTTAAAGAAAGGGTCGATGCTAGATTTTAACCTCTGGCTTAGACTATTCGTAATATATAGATTGATTATGATTCATATCTTTCTATATAGAAATGTTAACGCTTATCCTATGCCAAGTAATTGGTACGGATGTGAAGGTAAGGTTTGTCTATGAACAAACAAAAGTATTTTTCATCGATTATTCGATGGGCACGCCGAGTTTGCCAAAAATATTAAACGAAATACGTTTAATGAACGAGTGTCGATCAACATAGTAGTACTATATAGTCGATCACCTAGAAGTGCTCGTAAGTTATACTTGATGAAAGACCTTTAGTGTTGTGGACTCCTTTTCAAGTATGAAAACCGAAAAGTTATCGTTCATGGTCTATCGAACTGCTCGTAATTCCTAATCTATTCTATACTTTGGGAATTGATGTTATGAATCGTTAAAGTATTATTGATTTATAATACTTCATAACTATTGTTCGCTTATGTCGTAATTGTTATATAATTCATGAATGTGGTATTACCGATATCCTCGATTAAACTTGCCGAAATGCCATGCTCACTTTTGTGTGAATTATATAACCGCAATTAAGGATGAACGCATCGTGAATGCCAAGAGAGATAAGGGCAAAGCTAAGATGGATGCTTAGCCATCATTGTAATAGTTTAGAAAGTTTGTATGTATTATACATTATGAACAATGAACGATGTAACCGGTTTTGAACCTGGGAAGGATTATACTTTGATTATAATAAAAAGATAGTAATTACATTCGGTTTATTGTATTTCAATGGAATGATTGTATGGATGTTAGTACAGTGGAGCACCATATGTCGGGTTGGAAGATACCCGAATTTGGGGGCGTCATAGGTTGGTATCAAAGCCTTAGGTTATAAAACTTAAGGGGGGAAAACCTTAGGCTAATAACCTCGTAAGGAAGGTAAAGTCCGAGGAATGAAATTCAAGTTCATTGAATTAATAAGGTATTGAGATAACTCAGTATCGAAAGAATTAAAAGATGGAAATTAATCTTAAAGATATTAAATATGATTTGTGCTTATACTATTGTGTATTATGTACTAATCAACGTGTTATGTGTTTGTAGATGTCAACTGATAGCTTGATGTTTAGAAACGTGGAAATGATAAGTGAGGATTCACTAATCAAGTTGAGATAGTACCAATGCTGCAATGGAGGTACCGATAGTTATACTAGATGACTCGTATATCGAGGAGTACATCTCTCGAGGAGGAATACTCGAGGAGACTATGGGTTTAACATCATACTTGAATGAGATGCTAGATGTAGAGGAGGAGATGGAGGCGACATTTGCTATCACGATGGTGCCTACTCAGAGCCGACACCTCCGGATGCAATGAGAGCATCAGATCTAGTTGTGTTGATAGGAATGTGCAATCACGCACGTGAGTGGAGACGCAGATTGAAGAGATAATCGCTTTATATGAGGCAAAAGAATCTGCAGAGGCGGACTTTGAGTCTGAGCACGACTAAAAAGTGCTTATACGATCGATAAGGCTCGTGACTATAAGGATGAGGTCCTCGAGCTACAAAAAGAAACCGGGTCGAGAAAAAGACCAGAAGATAGCTAGATGTCATACATCCATGAATGTGCTCATGAGGATTTCAAGTCGAAAATTGCTTGTTATTCTATCGAGTCGATGACTCGACATACCATAAGTCGAGATATAGTGTCGATTCTGGCAAATCAGAAATATGAGAATGCCATTCGACAGTGTTAATAGAACATTAGATCTTTTTGTATGTAGAAGTGACATAAAACCCTCTTTTGTATAATTTAAGGGTAGTTTTTTTTGTAAATCCCAATTTTTGTAGAAGGCAATCGTGGGATAGTATGTAATAGCTTTTGGCTAAGGGAGCATGATGTAAATAGTTTTGACTATGAAAGTATATTTATATAATGAAGTTTTTATTAAATGTGCTTATTGTGGTATGAATGGTTGTTGTTGATTGAGAATGATAACCGAGTAGTTAAATAAATAATAACGAATCTTTATTTATTTCATCAGAATTATGCCGCCGAGAAGGAGACAACGTCACCAAGAGGCCGAGTCTCATAATGAGAATTAGGGGGGTCCTAATAACCCTATGCAAGAGTTCGTTAATTTATTAATGGTCGATTTAACCAAGTGGGGGGTGGGATTCTCAGTAGCTCCCGGGGGTAGCAAGAACAACTACCTTTAAGGACTTTAAAAGTGTGGGTCCTCCCGAGTTCCGAGGAACCACGGACCCGCTAGAAGCCCAAATATGGGTAAGAGAGATTGAGAAGGCGTTTATGATAACAAACGAAGTGAGGCTTAAAAAGACTTCTTTTTTGCGACTTATATGATGAAAGGGGAAGCCAACCATCGGTGGGAGGCTCACTGTGGTGGGGCTAGAACAGAGGTCATTACTTTGGGAACAGTTTAAGAAGGTTTTCTTCGAGAACTATTTCTCTACTAAAGACATGCAGGTAGGATGGAAATTAAGTTCCTAGAACTTAAGCCAGGGGATATGACAGCTTCCCTCAAAGATGCCGCCAAGTTTAACGAATTGGCGAGATTTGCTCCACACCGTGGATATAGAGGGAGAAAAGGCCGCAGATTTGAGCAGGCTTAAAACCCTAGCTCTAAAGAGGATATCGTTTTTCCAGAGTGCTTCCTACGGGACCATTCTCGAGAAAGCGATAATAGCCAAGGTGGTGGTGAGGCATTGTCTCATTACATCACAAAGAGAGCGAAAAGATTAAGAGTAAAGTTAGAGGGAGGTATTAAGGTCGGTTGCAAATGAAGCTTAGAACTTGCCAAAGAGAAAGAGTTTTAACCCTAGGAATACCGGGGTAAAGCAGGGAGATCCCAAACGGAGGACAGAAGCATGTAAGACATGTGGAAAGCCTCACATGGGAGTTTGTTTAAAGGGGAAAGCAGTTTGCTACAACTGTGGGCAGGAGGGGCATTTGTCACCCAACTGTCCTAACCCCTCTCATGTCCTAACCCTAAGAAGAACCAGGGGTGTTTTGTCTGTGGGTCAATGGACCACATGACAAGAAATTGCCCCCAAAAAGGGATTAGAGGGGAATAAGAGTTCGTAGTGGTAAATTAGCCATTATCGACCAACACCATCAATGGGTAGACCTCACCAGACGCTTAATACGATCGCCCAAGATGCGGTTCAGATCAACGGATGTGGTAGCGCAGTATCATTCCTGGCCAATAAGTTAAATGCTTACGTGTTATTCGACTCTAAGTGCTACTTGTTCTTTTATAGCATGTGAATTTGCTAAGCGTTTATTAGGTTTAATCCTCGAGAAGTTACCTATACCTTTAGACGTTAAGGTAGCAAATGAAGAGATAATCCCCATTGAATATATTCATAAGGATTGTTGTGTAGAAATTAGAGGGAATAAGTTATCGGTAGATTTGGTACCGATAAGGTTAAAAGAATTCGATGTAATTCTTGGTATGGATTGGTTGGTTAACCATAAGGCAATTATAGATTGCCATAGGAAAAGTGTAAACCTTCAGTTTTCTAAGAAAACCAAGGTAGTGTTCTTCAAGTAGTAAATCACCAAGACGCTCTTGTTGTGTGCATCATCACACACAAGCTAGGAAGATGTTGAGAAAAGGGTATGTAGGTTATCTGTGCCATGTTGTGGATACCCAAAGAGTGGGAACATCCTTGGACTAGATACCTATAGTGCAAGAGTTCGCGGATGTATTTCTGGAGGAGTTACCGGGTATTCCACCGGACAAGGAGGTTGAGTTTGTAATTGATCTGTTACCGGGAACGACACCAGTTTCAAGGGCACCATATCGGATGGCGCCAGTTGATATGAAGGAGTTAATGGTTCAATTACAAGAACTATTAGATAGGAAGTACATTCAACTGAGTGTGTCTCCTTGGGGAGCACCAGTGTTGTTTGTCAAGAAGAATGATGGGTCATTAAGACTTTGTATCGACTATCGAGAGTTGAACAAGTTGACGATTAAGAATAAATACGCGTTGCCTAGGTCGATGATCTATTTGATCAGTTGAAAGGGGCAAAGTATTTTTCTATGATAGATTTACGCATTCCGGTATCATCGCTAAAGGTGAGGGAGGAGGATGTACCTAAGACGGCATGTTCAGAACTCATTATGGTCATTACGAGTTTCTGGTAATGTCGTTTGGGTTGACTAATGCGCCAGTCGCATTTATGGATATGATGAATAGAGTGTTCAAACAATATTTGGACAAGTTCGTAGTAGTGTTCATTGATGATATTCTAGTCTATTCAAAGACGCCAGAAGATCATGCAGAACATTTAAGAATAGTGTTGGAAACACTAAGGAAGGAAAAGTTGTATGCAAAATTCACGAAGTGTGAATTTTGGCTTGAACGAGTGCAGTTTCTAGGCATGTTATCAATAAGGATGGCATTTCCATAGATCCGGCAAAAGTAGAGGCATTTAATGAGTGGGAGCAACCGAAAACGCCGACTGAGGTTCGGAGCTTTCTGGGGTTAACGGGATACTATAGAAGGTTCATTCCGGACTTTTCTAAAATAGCTACTTCGTTGACAAATCTGACAAGGAAGTCGGTGAAGTATGTGTGGACCGAAAAATGTGAGAACAATTTTCGTGGAGTTGAAGAAGAGATTAATGAGGCACCAGATTGTCCTTACCCGACGATACAGGAAATTTTGTAGTGTAGTGATGCTTCAGATAAAGGATCTGGGTTGCGTGCTCATGCGCAAGATGGCAAAGTCATCACAGTATGCATCACGTCAATTGAAGGATTATGAGAAGGTCTATCCTACTAATGATTTGGAATTGGCAGCTGTAGTTTTTGCTTTAAAGATATGGAGGCATTATGTTTATGGTGAGAAGTGTGAGATATACATGGACCACAAAAGTCTGAAATATATCTTCACACAGAAGGAGTTGAACATGAGACAGAGAAGGTGGTTAGAAGTTAATAAAAGATTATGACTATGATATTTTATATCATCCGGGGAAAGCAAATGTAGTAGCCGATGCACTAAGTAGGAAGGGTAGAGAGAAACTGTCAATGTTAACAACTCAAAATGAGTTGATAACAGCGATGGCAAACATGTAATTAGAAGTTAAGTTACCGAATGAGGCGGTGGAAATGTTATTTTCCATGGAAACCCAACCGACCATAGTGGAGTTGGTTAGGGGAGTACAATATTGAGCAACGAGAAATGCAAGCAGATGAAGAAGAAGGTAGAAGATGAAGAGAAGACTAGGTATAACCTCGATAAGGAGGGATTACTTCGTTTTGAAGGAAGAATTGGGTTCCAAGTGATTCTGAATTAAAGGAGAAAATAATGATGGAGGCTCATAGTTCGAGGTACTCGATACATCCCGGTAGTACAAAGATGTATCAAGACCTTCATCAGAACTTTTGGTGGCCGAACATGAAGAGGGAGATAGCAGAATACGTTAGTAAGTGCTTAACTTGTCAAAAAGTTATGGCTGAACACCAACGACCTAGCAGGTTGTTGCAACCGTTAGAAATTCCAGAGTGGAAGTGGGAGCACATCACAATGGACTTTGTGGTGGGACTTCCGACAACCAGAAAAGGATACGATACTATTTGGGTGATAGTGGATCGATTGACAAAATTGGCTCATTTTTTACCAATAGGAGTCAAGTATAACTTGGATCAGTTAGCTAAGCTGTATGTCAAGGAAATTATTTCCAGACATGGAGTACCTGTTTCGATCGTGTCAGATCGTGATCCACGATTCACATCGAACTTTTAGAGGAGTTTGCAAGAGCAAATGGGAACGCAGTTAAGATTGAGTACGACGTATCACCCTCAGACGGATGGTCAGAGTGAGAGTTTAACATTATATCAAATCCACACCATAATATCCAAAAATATATTTCAAGAAAAGTTAATCTTTATTCATAAAAGTTGGGGTCTTATTCAGAAACAACTGAAAAGACAACACTATAAAAGCCCATTTCTCCCAATTCTTACGATTTCACCTGCTTATTTGAATTTCGAAAATATCTTCGATCTCTCCTATCTCTCGACTTTCTCTTTCCATATTGCAACAATGGCCTCTGAGAACCCAGAAAACACCATCACCATCTTTGTAACCCCAATAGCCATCATCCCATCATCTCCAAACACCATGCCGGAACCAACCCCAAATAATGCTCCTTCCTCCAGCAAAAAACCCACCAGTATCTAACTCACAGAGAACCCCACTCGAATACTCTAAAGAAGACCAATTTCCCCATGTCAACACCCCTTCTCAACTCACAGATGTCGACCTCCTCGTGATCCGCAAACACTACCAGATCCCTGACACCCATCACCTAAAAACCCCCACATCCACCGACCATATATACCACTGCCCCAACGGCTGGACTGCCATGCCACTCACCTTTTTGGAGAAAGGGGTTCACCTACCCCTCCACGCCTTCATCATCACACTTTTAGGGTTCATAGGCATAGGACTAGCCCAACTGGTGCCCAATTCCTACATCCACATAGTCGCCTTCATCGCCTTCTACCATGAGATTGGGGTTCATCCTTCCATTGACTTCTTCTTCTCCTTATTCACAATCGGAAACTCCTGTGAAAGGGGTTTCAAAGTGTTAATTAAAAAATCCCCAAAAGCCAACTCTAAATTTGACAAACGCCCCCTGATGGACACTCCATCCAGTAATAAAGGATGACATAAGGACTGGTTCTTCGTTTCAGGACCAGAGATCACCAAAATTCCAGACTGGACTTCACATAATTTCCCTTCTTTGGACTTCAGTGATATCACAGACGAACGTGTGCTAGAGATGGCGAAGCTACACGAGAAACTTCCTCTGAAAGAATGGAGCTTCGGCCTCTTGAGCAAACAAGCATGGTTGTACGACCACCAACGTAAGTTCTGAACCCTAAACTTGCATTATTTTGAATTCCTTTTACTAATTATTCTAAGAAATCCTTCCTTATTTTCTACTGTATCCCTCATCAAACCAACCTCGAGCGACCGAAGAGACCTCGAAGAATTCCTTTCTGCTAACCCATCTCAAAATTTGGTCGAGCCTCAAAATACCAAACCTGAATCAACCCCTGTTGAAGATCCAACACAACCTCGACTGCAAAAAAGAGCCACCAAAAGACCGAAAAACACCCCTGTTCCTACCCTTAACGAAAGCCTCCATGACATGCCTATCACCGAGCACACCCAAATTCTCTGAACCAAAAAGAAATGAGCTAAAATCACCCCTCTCATTGCCGAAGAACTTAAGGTTCCCCCAACCGAAGCCAACCAAACACAAAACATTCCTGTTGAAATCGATGAGGCCGATGAACAAACCGAACCCATTCCTCCACTCATCAGAAAATGAAAACATTCGTCAGACAGTCATTCGACCCCACCAACCGAAGTACCAACAAAAACCCATATCCCAACTCCCTCCAAACAACCAACACCTTCTCCCCAACAACCATCCTCCTTCGAAGCCATACCTGAAGCTGTTCGTTCACCCACATTATGGCCAGACAAAAATGAAGAATTCTCTCTACACTTATACGACCACTTTGTTCTCGAAATTGACGACCACCGCTTCGAGAACAGCTCCACATCTGATCTCGTTCGAGCCGGCATGATCCATCAAGCCCAGGTAAGTCGATTATTATTAAACACTTTTAATTGTGAATAGCTTTCTAAAATCTGATACTAAACTCCAAACATCTGCAGGCTAATGGAATCTTCAGGCAGCTCAAACAAAGGTACAAGGAAATTGAAGCCGAAGAAAAAGTCGCCCGAAGAGAAAATGCCATACTGAAATCTGCTTTAGCGAAAGAGAGGAGTCTGCACAGTGATGCCCCTATTCTACACCGAAGGCCTCAAAAAAGATATCGCTAAACTCAAAGAACAACTGACATCAGCCGAAACCCTTCAACAAACTACTTCTGAAAGGAACGAAGAGCTATCAACAGAAAACGAAGTGTTGAAGTAGAAAAACCAAACCCTCACCCGCGTAATCAATGACACTAAGATTTCAAAACAAACACATCTTGCAATTCGTAGCAAAATAAAGAAAGAACTCCGAGAAATCAGAGCCCTTGTCCCTCCACTAACCGAAGAACTTCGCACCAAAATTCAAAATGAGTACCAAAAATTACCCGAACTCAACAACATAATAATTCAGATGTATGCTGAAGGCTACGAAGAAGCCCGAAGCAAAGGAAAATAGAAGCTTGCTGCCGCCGCACTGAACCCATTACTCCTTGATTCTTCTAAAGATGATGACGAGGATAATGCCGAAGATGTCCCTCCTCAATCATAACTCCCAACTTGTAAAAATAAAAAATTGTAACCACTTTTATATTTTAATGAAATACAATTATTCACTTTTTAATTCTCTTACATCCATCACATATAATTACTTTATTAAATAATAATCAAATAATCTGAACTTAACACTTCAAACAAAAATCAAATAATATTGCAAAGTAATTCTGTTCACCATAAAAGGGTTAAACAGATCTTCAACAATCCTGTTCGCCATATTTCGGACGAACATGCTCTGTTCACCATCTTTAGGATGAACAGGTCCAACCGAACCTCCCAATAATCCTGTTCGCTATCTTTAGGATGAACATGCTCTGTTCACCATCTTTAGGATGAACAGATCCAACCGAACCTCCTAACAATCATGTTCGCCATCTTTAGGACGAACATGTTCTGTTCACCATCTTTAGGATGATCAGATCCAACCGAACCTCCCAACAATCATGTTTGCCATCTTTAGGACGAACATATTCTGTTCACCATCTTTAGGATAAACAGATCCAACCGAACCTCCCAATAATCCTGTTCGCCATCTTTAGGACAAACATGCTATGTTCACTATCTTTAGGATGAACAGATCCAACCAAACCTCCCAATAATCTTGTTCGCCATCTTTAGGACGAACATGTTCTGTTCACCATCTTTAGGATGAACAGATCAAACCGAACCTCCCAATAATTATGTTCGCTATCTTTAGGACGAACATGCTCTGTTAACCATCTTTAGGATGAACAGATCCAACCGAACCTCCCAACAATCATGTTCGCCATTTTTAGGACGAACAAATTCAATAGCAATCAGACAAAGTAATATTGGAGAGAAAAAAGCTTCTTTTATTGATAACTGTTGAAAGAATTACAGACTCAATCACTCCAACATCAATTCTACTAAAAATATTTTTTAAGTCTTCCCGCATGCCAAGTGTTCTGTATCTTAGTCCCATCCATTGCTCGCAACCGATAAGTCCCTGGCTTAGGTACTTCAACAACTTCATAAGGACCTTCCCAATTTGGCATCAGCTTTCCCAAATTCTGAGACATAGAAGCTTCCACCTCCCGAAGAACCAGATCACCTACTTTGAACCTTCGGATCTTCACCCCTTTGTTATAATATTTGGACACTCGTCGCTGATATGCTGCCAATTTTACTAAAGCTGCTTCTCTAACCTCCTTAAGTAAATCCAAATTAACCCGAAGTCCTTCCTCATTATATATCTCCCGAAACTGACTGACCCAAAGAGATGGTGAGCCAACTTCCACACGAACTAAAGCATCAGAACCATAAGCCAATCTAAAAGGCGAATCTCCCGTAGTAGTTTTTGGTGTAGTTCGATAGGCCCATAATAAACTAAGTAATTCTTTAGGCCACCTTCCTTTGTCCTCATCAAGTCTTCTTTTAATACCATTCAGGAGTGTTCTGTTAGTCACCTCAACTTGCCCATTTGACTGTGGACAAGCAACTGAAGTCTTTCGATGCTGAATTCCCAACTCCTTTAAGAACGCCTCAAACTTCGATCCCACAAACTGACGTCCATTATCCAAAACCACTACCATTGGAATGTCGAACCTAAAAACTGCATACTCTTTCAAAAATTTTAATCACTTATGCTCCGTGATCGCCCGAAGAGGCTTGGTTTCCACCCATTTAGTCATATAATCAATAGCCACTATAGCAAAGCTGACCTGCCCTTTAGCCTTTGGCAATGGACCCAAGATATCTATACCCCAAACAACAAAAAGTATAGAAGATAAAACCGAATATAAATCTTCTGGTGGCTGATGGGGGATTGGACTGTTCAACTGGCACTTCAAACACTTCTTCACATAATCAGTAGCTTCTTTGAAAATCGTTAGCCAGTAATACCCTTACCGAAACACCTTATAAGCTAATGACTTGGTAGCCATATGCTCTCCATAAATCCCCTCAAGAACTTCTCAAAGGATGTACTCAGCTTTATACGGTACCAAACACTACAATAAAGGCGAAGAATAAGCTTGTCGATAAAGATCTCCGTCAATAAGCACAAAATTTGAGCTCCTGTACTTAACTTTCTTAGCCAATATCCGATCCGAAGGCAATACGCCATCTGCCAAATAATCGAGACAGAGAGTCATCAACAATTAGATTGTTCCATACACATCACCTCCTCATGCTGAACACTCGGCTGATTTAGGACCTCCAAGTAAACTGACCCATTGAATGTACATGCTTCAGTTATAGATAATTTTGCCAGCGCATCTGCTATTGAATTATCTGATCAGTCTATCCATTGAAACACGTAAGAATCAAAACACTGAAGACGATCCTTCAACTCTGCCAGATATTTCACCATTCTCGAACCCCGAGCTTCATACTCCCCAACACATGTTTGACGACAAACTGAGAGTCATTGTAAATAACCAATCTCTGAACCTCAAGACTTTTCGCCAATCACAACCCTGCTAGAACAGCTTCGTACTTAGCCTCATTATTTGTTGCCCGGAATCTAAACCTGATAGTCTGGTGCACTTTGAACCCTTCTGGACTCGTCAAGATGATCCCAGCCCCATTGACATCCGAAATTGATGACCCTTCTGCATACAACATCTATGAATTTTGCACATATTGAAGTACCGCAATCGTCTTCTCAGATCCTTCAACTTCGCCTAAACTATCATCGGCTTCAGAGAACGAAGACTCCACCACAAAATCAGCCAACGCTTGACCCTTAATAGCTGTTCGAGGATGATACTCTATAAAAAAACTGTGACAGCTCCATCGTTCATGCAGCGAGCCTCCCCAAAACTTCTGGTCTACCCAACACCTTTTTCAATGGCTGATCTGTATATACCACTATTACTCGACCTTGGAAGTATTGTCGAAGCTTTCGACTAGCTATCATCAAAGCAAAGGCAAACTTCTCAAGGTTCGGATACCTTGTTTCTGCATCCCTTAGGGCATGGTTCACATAGTAAATCGGGTGTTGCTTACCCCAAATCTCCCGCACCAATACAGCTCCTACAACCAATGAACTCACCGCCAAATACAAATAAAGAGGTTCGACAGGAACATGTTTCACTAATAAAGGAGCCGAAGAGAAATACCTCTTTATCCCCAGAAAAGAGTCTTCACACTCTTAGTCCACTGAAAAGTCTTTGCATTCTTCAGCCCTTTCAACGTGTCAAAGAACGGTAAGCACCTTTCTGTCGACTTGGACATGAACCTCCTCAAAGCAGTTATCTGACCCGTCAGACGCTGAACATCCTTATAAGACTGTGGAGACTTCATATCCAAAATAGCCTAAATCTTTTCTAGATTAGCCTCGATTCTCCTTTTGCTGACCAAATAAGCTAGGAACTTCTCTGCTCCTAGCCTGAAGGTACACTTGGTTGGATTCAACCTCAAATTGTAGTGTCGAATAGTCTGAAAGCACTCCTCCAAATCATCCAAATGACCCTGAACTATCATGATTTTGACAATCATATCATCGACGTAGACTTCCATACTTCGGCCCAACTGCCTTGTGAACACATAATTCATCATCCTCTGATAAATAGCCCCCACATTCAACAAGCCGAAGGTCATCTTCTTAGAAGCATATACCGAGCGATGAGTGATAAAAGTCGTCTTCGGGATGTCTTCCTTACACATTGAGATTTGATGATAACCCAAAAAAACATCCATAAAACTGAGCAAAGTGTACCCCGAAGTTGCATCAATAAGCTGATCAATATGTGGCAAAGAATAAAAATCCTTCGGGCACGCCTTGTTCAGATCGGTGTAATCTATCCAAACTCGCCATTTCCCATTTTGTTTCTGCACCAGAACTACGTTTGCCATCCATTCTGGGTAGTCAATTTCAAATATAAAATCTGCTTCCAGCAATTTTACAATCTCCTAAATTGGTTTCTTTGCCAGGTCCACATGCAGCTTATGTTCAGTAACTTTTTGACTCACCCCAGGCATGTCACTTGGAACCCAGGCAAAGATATTCACATAACACTAAAGTAATTCTACCAAGTTCATCCGGAAAGGTTCCGGCAGACCCAAACCTATCTTTATTATCTTCTCTTTCTTCCCTGGTATCAGCTCAACCTCTTTGGTTTCCTCTGCCGACATAACCAATGGCTCTGTGCTACTCTCCGTAAATGGCTCAATCTCAATAGCCATATCTTGCTTCTGTATGTTGACCCCAACACCTGAAGTAATTAAAGCATTCCTGTAGCATCTTCTCGCCAAATCCAAATCTCCAACAACTTCCCCAACTCCATGTGGCGTAAGAAACTTGATCTTGAAGTGGGGAATGGATGTAACCGCCTGAAGAGATGTCAGAGTGGGCCTGCCTAAAATCCCAGTATATGCCGAATCCACATGTACTACATAGAATTTACACATGATTTCCACCTGTTGTGGAGCCATTCCGAAGATAACTGGTAGCTCTATTGTCCCTATAACCTTGATCGGCTCATTGCTGAACCCATATAAAGGAGACTCTTACCCGATCTCCATCTTCCTCCCATCCAGGTTCATCCTCTGATAGGCATGTGCGTACAGGATATCAACTAAAGACCCATGATCTATCATCATCCGCTTCATATCCACCGAACCCACTTGTGCAGTAATTACCAGAGCTCCTTCGTGTGGTTCGATTGGTTCTGAAGGGAAATCATCATCAGTGAAAGAAATCACCGAACCTGGGTATGCCGTTTCTATAAGACCCCAAATTTTACGAAATAAAAGTATTCAATTTTTATAATTATTATTCTATTTAGTAAATGGTTAAATTGATAAAAGTACAGTAATACGTGTGGTTGCATAGTAGCACACGGTATTGATTATTGATGCTTATGTGAGAAGTCACTCAGTTATACTCAATTATTGCTACAATAATTGCTGCATCATATCTCTCATATTATTGATTCAATTATTATCACAGTATCATCTGCATAATATTTTATATATTATTAAATTAATAATTGAGACGACAAAGTTATTCATATTATTATTTGCAATATTGACAATGTCTAGATGTTCTGTCAATGAGAGGTTTGGTCACTTAATTGCGCGCCAATAAGGAGAAATCCTTATCGAAAAGCCCCCTCTTTCTTGGGAATGACCTGGTTGTTAAATATTGTGAGTTATAATATTAATGATGAATGTTATTAAAAATTGAATTTGAGTTCAGAGTTGAATTTGGAGACGCGGACGTGATATTTGAGTCTGGAACGATGAAATTAGTAGAAATAGACTATAAACACAAAATTTATCGGGGTTGACTTTCTGGTCAAAAAGTCAACAATTGACTTTTTCAAAAAAAGTCAAACTTTGAAATTTCAAAAATAAAATTTTTGAGAAAAATATTTCCATTGTGTTGGGATTGTTAGTGTTAGTGGAAATTGACATTTATTTCGATAATAATTGATGTCTGGAGGTTATATTGATCAACCAGGTAATTAATCGGGTAAATAAGCAATTAATTACTATTAATTCACATGATTATAACTATTTGTTCACATGTGTGTACTATTGATTCACATTCTTATACTATTAGGGGACTTGGTGCAAGATTGATAATACTTGCATGACTAAGTTAAAAATGGAGGTATAGATGGAGGTACTATAATTGTAATTCAGTATTTTCACATGATTATAACTATTGATTCACATGATTGAACTATTGATTCACATTATTTACTATTAGGGGGAGGTGGTGCAAGTTTGATAATACTTGCAGGACTAAATTAAAAATGAAAGAAAAGTTGAAGGTATTGATCTTTGTAATATTTCGAGCCCAAAAACGCGATTATTCGAAACTAAATCCTATAAATAGAAGCTCATTCTTCCTTCATTTCTCACCAATTCACTAAACCTATAGAGCAATTATTATAGAGAGAAATTATAAAGAGAAAGACTAAGAGAAGTCTGCTACCTTACTATTCCAGTATCCAGTTTTCTTCTAAGGTAATAAGAGTGTTGCCGAGTCGAGCGGGGATAACAGGGGAATAGAACGGTGGTCTATAGCTATTGAGGTTCTCCCTAAATAGGTGAGGTGAACCCAACTTTGGAAGGGTGTTTTTGCCACTATCATACAAGATGTCTAATGATAGACGACTTCGTGTTATCATAAGACAGGGTTGTGCACATCCACTTGCTGAGTATATCTAGGAGCACTACCTATATAATCTTGGAGTTTATTTGAAATATAATTTTCACTTGGAGACAACGGAGATAATTATATATCAAGAGAAGACTCACCATTGGAAAGAAGATGATAGTAATCTTCTTGTTTTTCTTTGGGGACTTTTGGGTCAACCAAGGATAATTTTGTGGACATATGATCTCTATCATAACCTAGACACGTGGCCTCCCATGTACGAAGGTTTCCTTGAGTATTTTCCAAAGATTTTAATTTTTAAAATAGTTATTGATTGTACCTTTATGTAAGGTACCATTGTAAGATCTTGTGGTCAAGGAACCACGAGAGTTACATACATTTGTATTAAAACTCACAGTTTAAGCGTGGTCGATTCTCGCACCTTACGCTTCAACATTGTATAAATGAAGTTTGTATTTGATTTTTATAGTATGATATCTGGCGACTCAGAATGGGTCGTGTGGACCTATTTTGGGGGCGTCACAAATGGTATCAGAGCTTAGGGATATGGTCGCTGGCGGAGATATTAGTCTAGAACTAGGAGGGGAGAGACGAGTAATATACTTCGCTAGGGTGTGACTTACCTAAGCTGAAATTGTTTATTTGATAAGTTGGCAAATTGTGATCTGTCATTTAACCTTTGTTTTGAAGATATATTCTAGAATGATATCTGAAATAAAGGAGATGAGCAATGAAAAAATCATGATACAGAGGAAATAACAGGGAAGGTACAACCCAAAAAGAAAGCAAGGTATTCTCATCTCTTTGAACTAGCAAGTACGTAAATTTCGAGGGTGAAATTTCATAAGGAGGGGAGGTTGTAAGACCCCGAATTTTACGAAATGAAAGTATTCAATTTTATAATTATTATTCTATTTAGTAAATGGTTAAATTGATAAAGTGCGAAGAATACGCTGTGGTTGCATAGTAGTTACACCAGATTGATTATTGATGCTTATGTGAGAAGTCACTCGCTTATACTCAATTATTGCTACAATAATTAACGCATCATATCTCTCATATTATTGATTCAATTATTGTCACAAAGATCATCCGCATAATATTTTATATATTATTAAATCAATAATTGAGACGACAAAGTTATTCATATTATTATTTGTAATATTGACAATGTCTAGAAGTTCTGTCAAGTAGAGGTTTGGTCACCTAATTACGTGCCAATAAGGAGAAATCCTTATCGAAAAGCCCCCTCTTTCCTGGGAACGACATGGTTGTTAAATATTGTGAGTTATAATATTAATGATGAATGTTATTAAAAATCAAATTTGAGTTCGGAGTTGAATTTGGAGACGCGGACGTGATATTTGAGTCCGGAACGATGAAATTAGTAGAAATAGACAATAAACACAAAATTTGTCGAGGTTAACTTTTTGGTCAAAAAAGTCAACAGTTGACTTTTTCAAAAAAAGTCAAACTGTGAAATTTCAAAAATAAAATTTTTGAGAAAAATATTTCCATTGTGTTGGGATTGTTAGTATTAGTGGAAATCGACATTTATTTCGATAATAATTGATGTCTGGAGGTTATATTGACCAACCGGGTAATTAATTGGGTAAATAAGCAATTAATTTCTATTAATTCACATGATTATAACTATTTGTTCACATGTGTGTACTATTGATTCACATTCTTGTACTATTAGGGGACTTGGTGCAAGATTGATAATACTTGCATGACTAAGTTAAAAATGGAGGTATAGATGGAGGTACTATACTGTAATTCGTATTTTCACATGATTATAACTATTGATTCACATGATTGAACTATTGATTCACATTATTTACTATTGGGGGGAGGTGGTGCAAGTTTGATAATACTTGCGGGACTAAATTAAAAATGAAAGAAAAATTAAAGGTATTGATCGTAATATTTGAGCCCCAAAACGATGCAATTATCGAAACTATATTTTCCTATAAATAAGCTCATTCTTCCTTCATTTCTCACCAATTCACTAAAGCTATAGAGTAATTATTATAGAGAGAAATTATAAAGAGAAAGAATAAGAGAAGTCTGCTACCTCACTATTCCAAAGATCCAGGTTTTCTTTCTAAGGTAATAAGAGTGTCACGAAGTCAATGGGGATAACAGGGAATAGAACGGTGGTCTATAGCTGTTGAGGTTCTCCCTAAATAGGTGAGGTGAACCCAACTTTGGAAGGGCATTTTTGCCACTATCATACAAGATGTCTAATGACAGACGACTTCGTGTTATCATAAGACAGGGTTGTGCACATCCACTTGCTGAGTATATCTAAGAGCACTACCTATATAATCTTGGAGTTTATTTGAAATATAATTTTCACTTGGAGACAACGGAGATAATTATATATCAAGAGAAGACTCACCATTGGAAAGAAGATGATAGTAATCTTCTTGTTTTTCTTTGGGGACTTTTGGGTCAACCAAGAATAATTTTGTGGACATATGATATCTATCATAACCTAGACACATGGCTTCCCATGTACGAAGGTTTCCTTGAGTATTTTTTAAAGGTTTTAATTTCTAAAATAGTTATTGACTGTACCTTTATGTAAGGTACCATTGTAAGGTCTTGTGGTCAAGGAACCACGAGAGTTACATACATTTGTATTAAAACTCACAGTTTAACTGTGGTCGTATTCTCGCATTTGACAGTTCAACAGTTGTATAAATGAAGTTTATATTTGATTTTTATAGTATAATATCTGGCGACTCAGAATGGGTTGTGTGGACCTATTTTGGGGGCGTCACACTTTCACTCCTCGCGGGCTTGTCTGCTACTGTTATCACCGTATCCAGATACCCACGTCGCTTCTTCCCAATAATTTTGCCCATATTTCCTCCTGTGATCACATCCACAACATGTCTTCACTTGGGTCTGTCTTGTCGGTTCGGGCTAACTGGTCTGAACAGGCACACTATTCCTTTGTTGCACCCTCGGGAGCTCTTGCCCTGCCACATACTGCACCAGTGCCCCACTCTGCACATTCTTCTCGATAAACTCCTTTAAGTTCCAGTAAGCGTCTGTATCATGCCCCGCTGCCTGATGATAATCACAATACTTAGATGGATTCCCAGACCCTGGTTTTATGTTATCTCTAAGATGCTCAAAGTAGGGCTGGTCCCTTATCTGTTCCAAGATGGTAGCCCGATCAGTATTAAGTTTCGTATACACCTTATTCACCTTTTGACTCAGAAAAGGCGGGCGGCCTCCTCCTGAACTCCAATTATTATTGTACTTTTTCTTATTCCCATCTGTCCGATCACCATACCTCTTCTGGTTACCATCCGATTTATCTTTATCTTTCTCTTTTGTTTTTTCCAAAGAGCCCTATTTTAAACTGCTCATGGCTTCTTCCACCACTATGAAGCCCTTAGCTTTCTCAAATGCTTCTGCCAAGCTCTTCGGGTGATTGAACGTTAGTTCCTTCACCAATTTTTTTAACTTCACCAGATCTAACCCATTTTGAAATAATCGCACAGCCTGAAGGTCATTAAGATTTGTTAATTGTCCCACTGCTTCTCTGAACCTTTTAACGTACTGGCCTAGAAACTCATTAGAATACTGTCTGATTTGTGCCAACGATCCGGTGGGTTTTCCTCTTCTCTTATTGCTCCCAAACCGAGCATGGAACTTATCGCACAAATCTTCTCAGGATAAAATCGAGTTCGGGGTTAAGGTTCCTATCCACTATCTGACATCCTTCCTCAACGTCGTCACAAAAGTCTTGCATTTTACTGCATCCGAGTAATCATAATAGTCCATCAACCTACCATATGCCTAACTGTGGTCGTATGGATCCCCTAAACCATCATAACTTTCCATATAAGGGAGCTTTTTACTGGGATCCGCCTTCTCCCGAAGGATTTTCGGAGAGAAAGGGGATGCCTTCTTGCCCAAACTCTCCTTCCCCGCTAACTTCACGGTTTGCTCAAGCTCCTCCACTTTTCGGCTATGATTCTACCCCTTATGGCTGTGAGGAGACTTCTTTCTTGGGAGAGTCCTTCTTTCCATGGCCAGATCGGCCCTTTCCATCCTAACTCCCTGCCCTGGATGGGCTTCGTCGATCATTTTTGTTATGTCGAGACTCCTCAGGGCGAGGTTGTGATGCCCCCAAAATAGGTCCACACGACCCATCTTGAGTCGCCAGATACCACACTACATAAATCAAATACAACTTAATTATACAACTGTCGTGTAACATACGACAAAACATAGCTGAGAGTTTAAACACGAATATTGCCTTCTAGACAATATCCACACTCAATGGAGTCCTCATTAAAATTATTATCACACTATTTTATAAAAATAGTGAGGACTACTATAGCCACCATCTCGGACCATCACTCCATTCTCCGACTCGTCCCAGCTATATTCTCATTTCCTGAAGAGAACAATGAAAGCAAAGGGTGAGCTCAACTAGCCCATTAAGAAATATTATGACTAAGATAATGCAGAATAAATTATCCTTAGCCTTCAACAGTGTTAAACTGATAAAATACAATAGACAACAAGTTTAACTGCAGCGAAATAAGCAATCCATTAGAAGAGTCAAGTAGAGCATGATGTCTACTATCTCCTCTAGATTAAAAGTCCATCGTTAATATTTCATTCCTGTAATACTCATCAATAGTTCTTTGTTATACCCAAGATAAAAAGAACTATCATCACCTGTCTTCACCTAAACCACCAAAGATTATAGTTAAATCCACAATCCATATTTATAATCATGTAAATCAACAGTTTCTCCTTGCCACAAAGGCTTAATAAAACGTTTACTCAATATCCTTACCCCAAAGGTTAAAGATATTCAAATGTAATAACAATGATCATACCAATCAGTTGTCTATCTTTGCACTACGGGCCAAAGATATTCAACTATAAAACCAATGGTCATGATCATACCAATCAATTGTCTTTCAGTGCACTACGGCCAAAGACATTCAACTGTTAACTAATGGTCATGATCCTGCCAATCACATAATCAAATTATCCATGCACTACGGGCCAAGGATATTCGTTATTATCACCAGTGGTTATGATCATGCCATACACCTTTCCATCTTTGCACGTAAGCCAAAAACCAATAATCAACAGTCCATCTTTGCACGTAAGCCAAAGATATACAAATCGTAAAACCAATAATCAACAATCCATCTTTACACGACGCCAAATATATACAATCGTAAAACCAATAATCAAGACCATCTATGCACGTAAGCAAAGATGACTTTCATCACAATATAAGCATGAGGATGATGACAATGATATAAGCATTAATCAACGAAATCAAGGATAAATATTAAAGACTTTAAATTTATCCGAGTTTTAAAATATCCAAATTGTCAACATGACATCGCTTTGTGGAGTAAAATTCAAGAATAATATTCATGTATCAAAAATAATTTTGGACGTAAAAGAAATATATTTTCGGGTAAATAGTACCCCGCAATAGTAACCTATGAATAGTACTTCGGGAATAGTACTCGTGGATAGTACCCCGGCATGAAAAGTACCTCAAATACCGAAAGTGAATAATATTCGGTGAATAGTAATTTGGGTGAATAGTAACCCATGAATAGTAACTCGTGAATAGTATTCGACATGAAAAGTGCCTCGAATACCCGAGTGAATAATACTAGAGTGAATAGTAACCGGGTGAATAGTAACCCGTGAATAGTAACTCGTAAAAAAAATACCAAAGAAAATGATATTCCATGATGAGTAAAAAAGAAATGATATCTCATACGAGTATAATAGATTACTAAAGCTAAGCAAATAGATTTTCACCCGCCATGTGGTAATCCACGTAAGACAAGATCATTTCCACAATTTAATAAGGAATGAATACAAAGGATCATTCACCATGCATGCGATAATCCACATAGGCGGGTTATTCCAATGTAATAATAAAGAATGGAATAACGGAAGAATTCACCATGCATGCGATAGACCGCACGCATGAGTTATTCCCAACAAAATAATAAAGAATGAAACCGAAGTCACGCGTAATCCGATAGTATATGATATTCCAATAGAATAATAAAGAATGGAACCGTGCGTCATGCGTAATCCGCATGCATGTGATATTCCAGTAATAATAAAGAATAAAATAACAACAGAATTCATCGGGCATGCGATAGATCATATGCAGAAAAGTTATTCCAATGAATAATAAAAAATAGAATAATGAAGAATTTCACCATGTATATGCGGTGCCAGCATAGACATGTTATTCTAACATAATAATAATGAATGGAATAATAACACTTACGAGTATTGAAAAGAAAATAACTCCCTTCATGAATAATGAAAAATAATACCCCTTACTATAATAATAATATCTCTTACCTTAGAAGAAACCTGGATCTTTGGAATAGTGAGGTGCAGACTTCTCTTCTTCTTTCTCTCTATAATTTCTCTCTATAATAATTGCTTTCTATAGCTTTAGTGAATTGGTGAAAATAATGAAGGAATGAGCTTCTATTTATAGGAAAATATAGTTTCGATAATCGCACGTTTTGGGGCTCGAGAATATTACTGAGATAATACCTTTCTCTTTTCTTTTATTTTTAATTTAGTCCTGAAAGTATTATCAAACTTGCACCACCTCCCCTAATAGTAAATCATGTGAATCAATAGTAAATCATGTGACTCAATAGTTCTAGACATGTGAAAATATGAATTACAGTATAGTACCTCCATCTATACCTCTATTTTTATCTTAGTCATGCAAGTATTATCAATCTTGCACCAACTCCCCTAATAGTAAATCATGTGAATCAATAGTACACACATGTGAACACATAGTTATAAGCATGTGAATTAATAGTAATTAATTGCTCATTTATCCGGTTAATTACTCGATCGGTCAATATAACCTCCAGACATCAATTATTATCGAAATAATTGTCGATTTCCACTAACACTAATAATTCCAACATAATGGAACTATCAATTTTATCTTTAATCAACACGAATTTATTCATCATTAATATTATAACTCACAATATTTAACAATCGTGTCGTTCCGTGAAAGAGGGCTTCAGATAAAGATTTCTCCTTATTATGGCGCGAAATTAGGTGACCAAACCTCTCCTCGATGTAACTTCTAGACATTATCAATATTTCAAATAATAATATGAATAACTTTGTCATCTCAATTATTGATTTAATAATATAACATATTATGCTGAGATGATCTTGTGACAATAATTGAATCAATAATATGAGAGATATGACGCAGCAATTATTGTAGCAATAATTTAGTATAACTGAGTGACTTCTTACGTAAGCATCAATAATCAATATCGTGTGTTACTATGCAACCACGCATTCTACATTACTTTTACTACTAGGGTAGTTCAATAGTTTAACAATTAAAACTTTTGCCGTTATTTTTATAAAAAGGTATTTACCGCTTTCTATATCAAATGGTTATTCCGTTCATGGGTTCTACCAATGATTGTGTCATCGTACGAATATTCCCCGATAAAAAGAATATTCCCCGACCAAACGAATATTTTATAACAACTTGCTTACTTTGCAAAATTTTCAAATATCACCCTTAAATTTAAACTTTTATCAATTTAACTATTTACCAAAATAGAAAAATTGAATACTTTTATTTCATAAAATTCGGGATCTCACAGAGGTGCCCTCTTTGAAATCTCGGGTGTGCGTCCCCTTGACCTGGTTCGAAATCTTTCCTTCTCACTATGTCGAGAATTCACAGGGCGAGGTGCCCTCTTTGAAGTCTTGGGTGTGTGTCCCCTTGATCTACTTTGTCGTCTATCGTTATCGCCATACCGAGAATCCACAAGGTGAGGTGCCCTCTTTGGATCTTCGAGAGTACGACCTCTTGCTCTGCTTCGATCCCGAGAGCGGCTCCAAAGCCTGCTTTCGGATTGCCTCGAATAATCATCCCTCCGTGCTCTAGCCCGTCTGTCCATAAGAACCATTTGTTTTGAAATCTCTTCCTTCTGCTGCAGCAGAACCTTCTAAACCTTATCAGTCTCATGTGCCATCTTGGCAAGAGTTGATCTCTTGTCCACCGATCTTCTCGGTATTGGGTTTAAAGGTGGTGTGTCTTCTACCCTTCTCCGATCATTATCAGGTCCCTTACTGGCGGTGGAAAACAACCTCTTTGTGACATCATAACGGTCTCTAGATTGAGACCCTACTGGGGCACCTTGTGGCCCAAGTCTATCATGGATACTCTTTGATGGCCCAAATCATTCTTATGCAGATCCTTTTGGTGAGAAGAACCCTGCGTCGATCGCCTCTCCTTGAATCGTCTCCTACTATACTCCATAATCTCCGGATGTAGGAAGTTAATGAACGTGATTGAAATCCAACAACACTAGAAAAGCCTTCCTTCTAGCGCCAATGTTAACGCCAAGATCCGTCCACGCGCCCCAATCACCAAAGTGCGTCTAATCCTATACAGGAACGAGTAAACACCAAAAGCTTGACGGTTTGGGCCAATGGAGGAGGATAGCTCCGTGTGAGAGAATAAGTACTGGTGATACAAGGTTAATAAATGGATGCTTAATGCTCTAGTCTTTGAAAGTAATAAATTGCATGTACCTTTAAAACCAATGAAGTGCCTTATATTTATAGTAGTGTATGCATCTAGCAATGTTTAAAATTTATTTGGATTTTGAAAAACCTAAAATATTTATTATTATTTTCAATTGATTTTCGAGCCAAAAACAGCACCATTTGGAACCACACCTGCACCACCACAATCACAATCTATATAATTTTTGTTTGAACTGCACCATAGTCTACGACTCTAAATTAAAAAACAAATGTATCTCTAATTTAAAAATAGAAAAATTATTCTCTAGTCCAAAATATTTAAATTAATATTATTTTTTAAAGTCAATTTAAAATATTTTTAATTTCAAAATTAATATAAATTAGTTTAATAAACAATACAATTATAAAAAATTATATACTATCTAAATACAATTTCAGGAATCAAATCAACTTGACATTTGGAAAAATCTAAAACTGACTTCAAACTTTCACACTAACTACTCCTAAGATTACATCCCTTATCATAATACAAAACAAGAAATTTGACATTATTGGAATTGGCTTTATGGCTATCCACACAACTGGTTTATTGATCACATGTTTTGATGAGGAATTGTAAGACAAAACACAGGTAAAATGGGGCAAAGGGAATTTATCTGGGGAGAAAATTAGAAATGAAAACTAAAGCCTGGAAGGCATTCCGCCAGCAACCACCAGTGTTTCGCCAGTTATATAAGAAGCATCATCCGAAGCCAAAAAGGCAGTGGCGGCGGCCATGTCTTCCGTAGTTCCAAGCCTGTTGAGTAATGTTTTCCCCTCAATAGCTTTCCTCTAAACAAACCCAAGGCAAAGTCAGTTCAGGAAAGAATACATGATTTTAGTCTTTTACTACCTCCGCCCCATCTTTTTCGCAGCACATCTGTTAGTGTTTGTTACACAGATTTTAAGACGTCTCAAAAGCATATTTAGATAATATATTTTCAAATAATATGTAATATAGATAATAATATAACATTTGAATATATCAAAATAAATAAATATATCTACATATATAATATAAAAAATATATTTTTAGAATGTCTTAAACCCTACGCCACACAATAATTTATGTGTTGTAATAAATCTGGGATGGATGGAGTAGAAGTTAAGAAAGCTAAACAATTTAAACACAGGACACTTACAACAGCCTCATTTTTTGTGATGTAGTCAGCAAAGTGTGTGGGGACAAAACCAGGTGCTACACAGTTTACGCGAGTATCTGGGGCCATCTCAGATGCAAGGGCCTAGAACAAGAACAAGAACAAGAACAAGATCAAGGATCAAGAATTAATAATACGGATAAGTAATGCTAAAAACGTAGCAATCCCTAAAGAACACTAAGGTTACGTTTGTTTGAATAACTGACTAATTATGGAATAAAATAGTGTGTTATATTAAAATAGTCCAAATAGTCCTATCCCACCCATCATTTTTACAAACAAACGTATCCAACGAAAATCATGTAACACCTTGGTAAGTCCAAGGAGGGCCGTCTTAGTCACCCCATACATAGCCATTGAAGACGCTGGACTGTAGGCACCGATGGAGGAAATGAAAACAACGGATGAACCTTTTGACAAGTGAGGAGCTGCATCCTGCGATAGGGAGGAGAAAGGGGGAGAAGAAAAAGAAAAAGAAAAAGAATAGTAACAACCTTAGGTTCTACAGTGAGAACATCAATAGAAAATATGTGAAAAGTTGACTTAAGTACTACAAGGAACTGATAATAAAAATAAGTCTATGCCATTATTGCACTCCTGATTTTTCTAATAATTTACTCTTATCAATAACTTACCTGTAGAAGAAGTATAGCGGTTTTCACATTAATTTCCCATAACTTATCAAGGACCAATTCTTTACTTTCCAAAATGGCGTCTACAGAGGATTTGCAGCAGCATTGGACACCACCACATCTATTTTTCCATATTTCTGCACCCATACCATTAAGTTCTCATTTATAACAATGGAATTTAAAAGCTCAAAATAAGGAAATATAAGAATATTAGAAAATGTCCACTGGAAAATCATTCAAGTCATAGCCAGAAGGCATAATTGAAAAAAAACCCATTCTAACTGCTCGCACGGGGATCTCCATATATTAATGCAAAGAAAAGAACCCAACTTCAGAAAGATCCCTAATATCCTATCACCTAGAGTAGAGACCAATTCATGGGGTGAAAAAAGGAAAGAAAAGCATATATGCACATCAAATTAGTCATATAAATAAGAGGCCCTAATTCATATAAATAAGAAAGTTTGAACTTCAGTAGTCAAAGTTTTGTAGATTAGAGAACTCAAAACAGTTTTTACAAAAAATTATCTTGCATCTCATCATTTCTTAAAGGTGGTTTCTGGATAGTACACAGATATGCACTGTGCATCACTCATCACTCTTTATAAGCATTGGAACAGCATCTTAGCCCTAGGAATTGTAAATTCAATCCTAAAAGCATAGTCCAACGTCCTTTACAGGGGTATAGTTGACAAAAAAATATAACAGTTAATACAACCACAAAGCAGAAGCAGCAAGGAGAGCCTACAAGCAAAGTTCTATCCACTTTAAATGAATAGATTTGCCCCCTTTGGCGACAAATATATGTGTGTTTTTTCTCCTAAAAGAATTCCCCCTCAGTGCCAAAATGAATGCCATTTGACTTCTTTTATGTATGTTAAGGTTGAGATATACACCAGGATACAATTTTTTACTAATAATATGTAAGACGATTTTAGCATAAAAAAATTATGATAGTATAAAGTCAAATGGGATCTCATATTGAGATGGATAGAGTACTATTTTGTCATTGCTTAGCCACATTGGACTTCTCCATTGCTTAGCAGCATCAACTAGAGAAAATTTGCTCATAACAAAAGAAACATTAGCCTTCACAAGACAACAAATCAGACTACTCACCAAAGACCAAAAACCCACGAGTATTGGTGGATTCTCACCTGAACTGTCTTGTCAATGAGATACTTTCTTTGTTGAGTATTTGAAACATGACATACCAATCCCAACACTTCAATTCCTCGAGCCTTAAGCTTTTCTGCCGCCTCATCTACGTTATTCTGTAAAACAATCCAAAGCTCAACAACAGGTGAACTCATTTATATCCAGTACATAAATTAAGATGAGCATGTGTATATATATGTTTGGGTATATGTGTGTGTGTGTGTGTGGAAAATTGGATACCTAATGGATATAACTTATATACCTATAGGTTAAAATAATCCTCTCTAGGATTTTTTAAGGGAAAAAAACAATCTTACTGATGCAAAGAGATTGCAGAAACATGAGAATATGCAAATTTTCATATGATTCAGTGATGATTATACAATAATGACAAATAAACTAATCCAAGAACGGAGCTAGGAATTTTTTCCCAGAGCCCAAATGTGGCTTGCTCAAATATAAAATAATTATATTACCAAAAAATAATATAATATACAAATAGTATCTGCTTTATATTTCTTTCAAGAGTATAATATATACTTAATTTTTTATAAAATCCTAGGGGGACTGGAGCAAAATAAATTAAGTTTCAAGGGCTTAAATTTTTTTCCGAAAAGTTTGGGTAGCCTGCCCCAGGCCCCTTAAGAGCTCCTCCCTAAACAAATTTGAAGTGTCCTAAAAAAATACTCTTTGTTCCAAAATTAAAGATACATTATCCTGTTTTGTCTATTTCAAAATTAGATATACATTTTTATGTTTAGACTATAAATTCACGTGAAGTTCTTAACATGTCATGACTTTATATACTAGGTAGATTGAGTACTACAATGCCACCACTACTTCTTTTGTAACTAATGATGAGGGTAAATAGGGGTGTTAGCCAAAAGCGAGTAGCTCGATACTCGATTCGAGATCGGTTCGAAAATATGATCCAAAATTCGAATTGAAGTTGATTGAGTCTAATATAATCCATACTTGTTTTCATTTACTTATTGATACACGAGTCGAATTAGAGTATACCAAGATTCGCTTTCGATTAGGGTTGAGTATTTCATTTTTCTCGAACCATACTCGATACCTACTCGATGGATCATATTGAATCTTTGGTGCGATCCATACTAATAAGCTAAATATGTGATATTTGTATCAATCTTTATAATTTATAAAGTGTAGTATTAAATTGTGTAAGCTTGTACTTGAATAATTGGTGAATTGATTGTCAATTAAGTATTACATTCTTTGTAATTTCTTTACATAAATAAAAGTAAAAGACTTTTATATATAAACATTAGTTCAATAATCAATTTAGTATGTAGTTGTTCAAGATTAAGCGAAATGGTTCATATTCGAAACTCGATTTGAAAGCTCGTGAGTAACTCGATTTGTAAGCAGTTGAGTACTTACGAGTAGATCCGAGTAGTGATCCAAGTCGAATCTAGCGCAAAATTAGAAATTCCTTATCGAATTTGAGCTCAATTTTTTCGAGTCGAGCCGAATCTGAGCATTACAGTGTTCGCTGAGATTCGACTCGTTTTCACCCCTAAGGGTAAATTTGAAAAAATAAAAAGTTCCTTTGAAGTGGTTGTTGTTCTATACATGTATCTATAATTCTAGAATAGTGTACTTATTTTTCATGGTTATAATAAAGTGATCCACACCTAAAATCAAATGTTGTATATTCTAATATTTCTCATGTTTCTTATGATAATAATAATAATCATATTTCTCATTTTGCTGCTCTCTCTACGTGTTGGTTAACTTTTGTTAAAAGGACTAGATAAAGTCATTTTTAGGTTACAAGTATCCTTTAGCAACAAGAGTGTTTATCCATGGGCCCCTGAATATAAAAAATTGTTTGTAAATATGAAAAAAGAAACAAGGTTTGGGAGATACAAAGATCATATAGAGACTGAGGTGTAAAAATTGAATAGTTGAGGAAGCCCAGATGTAATAACACCAAATTGAGAAACCAGTCAAAACCCGGCAAATATTGATCTAACTTGCATAAATTAACTGAAATTTGGGGCAAAATTCAGAAACCCAAATCAATATACTTCTTACTTGTCTGAATAAAATAAATAGACTGCGAGAAAGAAACCAATGACTATACAACCCACCAAAAGTCGAATTCACTTGCATAAATTAATGTCATGCCTGGCATAATAGCATAGTAAAATTAAATGAGTTTAGAAACCCAAAAGGCACATATCATGAATTTAAAAGAAATGAATAGTTGGGAATCGGAAAAGGAACCTGTTTGCGAGAGGAGATCACAACAGAGGCACCTTCTAAGCCGAGGCGCTCAGCTATACTAAAACCTATACCCTGCGTTGAAGCCGTCACAATCGCCACCTTCCCTTCAAATCTCTTCCCAATTTTCGCCATTTTCCCACTTTTCTGAGCTGCCTGCGATTTTGGTTTCTAACTTCAATTTTTCTCTCGGGAACTACGTATTTTAAAAAAAATAATGTTATCAAAATTAAATATTAGTAGTAATTTTTCAATGAAAGTGGTCAAAGTTGTACTACTATTTACTCTTTTGAAATAAAAATATTAATTTTTAAAATTATGGCGATAGTCACATTCATTAGAAGGTGAGAAAAAAATCAAAAAAATCGAAATATTTCGATAATTTTGTACATTTCAGTTATAATTATTTTAGTATCCAATTTTCGAGTTCGGTTTGGTTCTTAAAATTATCCGAATAACAAAATGTTAATACATTGCCTAAATTGGTTGAAACTTGTATGTATTTAAACTGAATAGATGACAATTAATTTCAAAATTCCAACTACGTGTATATAGCTGAATACTAAACTTAATATATATATATATATATATATATGGAAATGATTATGTATTTATTATGAATGAAAAATGGACAAATAAGATTAAGCTAAGATTTAAATTTCTAATAGAACTCCGCTAGTTCAACTAGTGGACACAATTAAAAAAAATTCCTTTGGATTACCATGTCATCTTAAATATTTTAAATAGCAAATATCATATCTGCCATTTACTTGATCGCCAATCAAACCATCCCAAATACTTGATCTGCCAATCAAGCCCTCCCAAATATTATGCTAGCAAATATCAGATCTGCCATCTACTTTGCCATTTACGTCTATGAATTACCATGTTATCCCAAATATTTTAGATAGCAAATATTAGATTTGCCATTTACTTGATCCGCCAATTAAGTCATCCCAAGTATTACACTGGCAAATATCAGATCTTACGCCATCTTCCATTTACTTTACGTCTTTGGGAGCAATCTGGTTCAGGGTATCTATCTACTAGTTTAACTAGCGGAAGAAAAACTATTTATAAGTACATAGAATAGAAAATAATTCAGTCCAAATCAAAGAATACCTGTCATGCTATCCAAATCACACAAAAGTAACCAATTCAAATCAAACTATGAATCCCAAATATACATCAGTTGAGTAAAATAATGAATCCCAAATACTCATCAGTTAAGTAATCCAAAAGGAATCCCTGTCATGCTATTCAAATAACATAAGAAACCAAATCATGTAAAGGAATCCAAATTAAACAATGAATCACAAATCCAAATCAGTGAAGTAATCCCAAATCCAATCCTTATATTATTATCATATTTATTCATCATAATTCCTTTTGCATATCTTTCGGAAAAAAATACTAAAAAAGTAATTTAAATAAAAAAAAATTATTATCATATTTATTCATCATAATCATAATTCAACTCCATATTGGAATTATAAACCTAACCTCTAATCATTCAATTCTATATATATATATATATATATATATATATATAATGAGATCAAGAAGCATAATCTTTAAATAGCAGATAACGCTTAAATAAGATAATTTTATCAAAACGACGTAATTTTGGAGGGACGCGGTGGGATGACGTATTTACAAAAATGTCGTCGCGTCCTCCAAAACTACTTCGCTTTTGATAAAATTATGTTATTTAAGGCGTTATGATTATTTCTTGGGATATACTATATATATATATATATATATATATATATATATATATATATATATAGGAGGATCAGTAGACTCATAATAGTAGTAGAACTCTCTTAAATAATAGAACTTTATCAAAAGCGGCATAGTTTTGATAAGGCGCTGATGATATTTTTTGTAAATACTGCGGTGGCATGGTATTTACAAAATGCCATAGCGTCTTATCAAAACTACGCTGCTTTTGATAAAGTTCTATTATTTGAGAGTTCTACTACTAATAAATCTACTTTGATCTGTCTATATATATATATATATATATATATATAGTCCATTTCTTCCAACCAACTAGAAGGAGAAAACTAAGAAACGAACCCAGGTTATAATGACGATTTTTACATCATTATAGTATAGAAAGTGGGTTTTTATGCTATATATGACGGTTTAGCCATTATTAGTTCGATCCTCGGTTCGATGGAGAGAGTCGGATATATATATATATATATATATATATATATATATATATATATATATATATATATATAAAGTAGGATCAGTCAGGACTCAGAGACTGACAAAATCTGGATTTTTTTAAAATAACTAAAATAAATAAATAAATTTATGGAACTTTAATTTTACATAATACTGATATTTTGGTGTGATTTGAATACATATAATAAAACATATACCATACACACTTTGTTGGGACTCAACAACGATGTCTCTCTCTCTCTCTCTCTATATATATATATATATAATAAAATACAAATGATTTTGAATTTTCCGTTCACTTAATAAATTATCTGGGCCGTTTAAAAATTGAGATAAATTTCAGTGTCTATACAGTGCCAGAGACACAGGACCCAACTAGTATATTCATACGTTGATCCAGACGCATGAGTGTGTTTGTGTATATATGTCTAATGGTACACGCATGCGCAAACATACACATTTATGGAATGCTATATGCATTGAAGGGAATAAGTTAAATACCAGCTAGATGGGAAATGGAATTTAATTTACATGTGCATGTGAGAGGATATAAATAGGTAATTATTAAATTTACAATATTTTTTATTATTTATACAATAAAAATATCATTTAGAGATGTATATCGTCATTATTATAATATATAGCGATATTTTTTTCAATGAAAATAATAATTTACATTAATGGATTTAATAATTCCCTATAAATATTACCCCTACTACTAGTAGTACAGAGAGGGAGGGGTGTTTACACGAGTCACAAGCATGGACCTTAAGTTTGGTTATTAACCGAATTATCAAATAATAAATTCGATTATTTAGTTATTCACTTATCTCATAATTCAAATAGTTGTTCAAATATTAAAATTACATAAATTTTAATTTTTGGTTATAATCAAATATATTATTTAGTTCAATTATAACCGAATGATGGACCCTACATTTGATTATCATTGATAACTCCCTTAATAGGACGAGTTTTGGACTTTTGGAAAAAATTGATAACTCGTAATGGTTGCTAATGTTGTCGTAATATTTTTTATGTTGATATTTATGAGTTAAACAAATTAATTATAAATTAATAATGTTTTAAAATACATTTAAAAAGGTACTAAACACATTAAATCCGCCATATGCACTTGGGATAATTTAGGTGAAAATTGGGAAAAAGGTACATAATTAACACCAATTTGTTACTTTTGGGATCTAATTGATAAAAAAATAAATTTTAAAGACAACTTTTGAATTGATGACAACTTGCATTTACAGAAGTGTTATTCAGCCGATTCTAAATTGTACTCTTTACGATTTTTAGAGTGCAAATCTAAAATCATTCCTAATATTTTTCTAATTTAAATTTTCCAAATAAATTCATGCATCTCTTTATCTCTGACAAGCAAGTAGTTCAACCCAAAATAATAAATAAAATTCTATATATATATATATATATATATATATATATATACATCAATATCAAAATATAATAAGATAAATATAACATCGTTTTGGTTGATCCCGAATCAATTCGACAATCTAACTTTGATAACTCAGGCAATTTAAAAGATTTTATTTTATTTTTACACAAATTTTAGCATATATTTTCTACTCTATCTCATTCAATTCATGAGATAACACTCTACCTATACATCCAATTACACATAAAAATCCCACAAGTTCACTATAGATCAACAATTCATTTGAATCAACTATATTCTGGAAAATATGATTTCACTATATATCAAACTTAGAGTCACTTGAGCAAGATCTATGGCACTGGGCTAAAAAATCAAAGCGCTGCTTTACTTTAGAAATTAAAAAAAATTTTAAGTACTTCTTTAAATATTATCTTCTTTTATTACTTAAATAAAATACTTAAATATTAAAACAAATAATTAATCTGTAATATTCTACCTATACTGATTATTGTAATATTCTATATATTTAAAGCATATGTAATTTGTACAAAACAATTTAATTATTATGTACCTGGGAGTTCATCATCAGATTCAATTTTTTGGGTTTTTTTAATTGTTTGGGAGTAGGGTTAGACTCTTAATAAAGGAAGCCCTATTTGGTAATTACTTTTTTGACTTAGTGATAATGTGATATCTAAATGATGCTTTGTAAATATTGAAATAGTCGGTTATTATATTTGATATTTTTTCGTATTGATGCTCTTTTGTTCAGAAAAAGTTCTTCCTTTTTTTATGCACGTCTTCATTGTGAATTGAAAAGTACGCCCATTTTTTTGTTTCACTTAGCTTCTTCAAAACTCAAGTACTAGTACCGCACTTGAGTTTGAAATGGAGTAAATACAAAAACAAACAAAATTATCAATACCAACGCTATCCTAATGGATGAAGATGTATATTTTTTTCAAAAGCCAACATAACTCAGGTATTAAAATGTTTCATTTCATTTCAATCGCACATGATTCACAAATATTTTACTTTAAAGCCGAATTAGAAAAAATAATTCACGTAAAAACTAACAAAAATAGTATGTACGTAACGATTTACATAAAAAGAAGATACAAGATAAATAATTTCTAATTTATCCGCGCTTTTCACGTGTTATTAAGCTTGTTAACATAAAATATAAATAATTTGTACAACTGAATACAAATTTATACAATTGTTATATTAATTTTCTTTTATTGAATCTGGACTAATGTTTAGATAGTTTTTTTCATCTGATAATCTTAATCTCATAGTCACAAAGGTAATTATATTTGTGGACGTCCCAAATCGAGTATCTTTAAACTATGGATATAGTGCTAAACGTTACTAAACATGCATCATCATTCATCTACTTTTCTTGTTAATATAAAAGTAATTGGTAAAACTAATGAAATACCCTTTGTAGTTGACACGCGTTTCTTGATTACACCATTAAACTTTTAATTTTCAAATTACTCCACTAAACTAATTATTATTTTGAAATTGGGTTATTAAGTAAAAAAAAATAAACGGACTTTAATTTTTTATCGATAAAACTAATGAATTACCCATTGTAGTTGACACATTTCTTGATTACACAATTGAACTTTTAATTTTCAAATGACCCCATTAATCTAATTAATATTTTGAAATTGGGTCATTCTCATATCTTTGCCTCACGGTGTTAAATCGTTTAGGTTTTTATCCTACGTGGGACGTGAAAAAAAAAAAGAAAAAAAACAAATTTGATTTATTCTCTATCTTCCATCCTCTCTCTCTTTCCACTCCATTCATGTCAAATAGATCTACGTATTTTCTTTCTCTAAAATATATGAAAATTCCTACATTCGAATACCCAAAACATTGAATTGAGCTTTAAAGTTTAGCAACCTTGTTATCTTCTCTTAGAAATCTTGTCCTTAGAGTGAAATGACGCTTTTTCCCTCATGCTATTTTTATTAGAAAGATGCACAAATTTTGGGTGTCTACATATGTCCTTCTTGTCATGTTTATGCAATACAATGAAATGAGCATGACAAAGATATTGACACCCGATACATGATAAAATATATTGATGATACAAGACAATATATATAATAACGCAATGATGCAAGTTAATTATACAATGATGTAATGATGTAAGTCTTAAATCTCATGATTGTATTATCGCGTGTGTCACTTCTTCATAGGGAAAATCTTTGTTGTATCGTTACCGAGATCATGGTATTGTCAATCATGTCATTCACAAGGAATAAATCGTCATGAGAGTCGTATCGTTTATCGATTAACAACTTAGGTTATCATCATTTGGTGGAATTATATAAATCAATTGTATCAACACCGGTTATCGACATCGGTGGAATTGTATCGTCAATCGCTTCAACATCGGTTATCGTCTCCGGTGGAATCGTGTCGTCAATCGTATTAACATCGGTTATCGTCAATTGTGCAATCGTGTCGTCAATCACATCAACACCGATTATCGTCGCTGGTGGAATCATGTCGTCAATCGCACCAACATCAGTTATCGTCGCCGATGGAATCCTGTCATCAATCACATCAACAACGGTTATCGTTGTCGGTGGAATCATGTCGTCAATCTCATCAACATTGGTTATCGTCGCCGGTGGAATCGTATCATTAATCTCATAAACACGGATTATTGTTGTCGATGGAATCGTGTCTCCAATCGTATCAACACCGATTATCATCGCCGGTGGAATTGTGTCTTTAATCGTATCAACATTGGTTATTTTCGCCAGTGGAATCGTGTCGTCAATCGTATCAACATCGGTTATCGTCGCTGATGGAATCGTTCCGTCAATCGTATTAGCACCGGTTATCATCGCCGGTGGAATCATATCGTCAATTGTACCAACATCGATTATCGTCGCCAGTGGAATTGTATCGTCAATCGTATCAGCACCGATTATCGTCATTGGTGGAGTCGTATCGTCAATTGTATCATTTCTATTTTGTTAAAGAAAACACTAATTAACTGAGAAATTTTAGAAAAATTTACCTTACTGAAATTCTTCTCCATGGGTTAGATATGGGTACTTCAATGTTTTAACCACTAAATCTGAATTTTAATGCAAGGGGTCCAAGTCATGAGAACCTGGAGAGAGTGGATCACTTTGACGACGCTTCCGCCTTTATAGATGAGATGGATTTCACATATTAGATTACATCTGGTTTATTGGGGCGGGGCGCCTATGCTCCTTCCCTGTATAGTTTATTATTTTGATCTTTACATGTATGTATGCACAAATACTATGTATCGATCAATAAATATTTTATGTATAGATTCGCTTTATTAGTCGTTATTATTATGCATGTTTATTCATTTTCGTTGTCGTGATGCATGTTTATTATATATATGCTAGATAGAAATGACCCCTTATTAGTCAAATGACACAATTTTACCGACAAGACGATCATTTTTGAGTTAAGGATTCTACTGGGTAGGGAATTTCGTCCTTTCCTTCCCTTGTCATAGTGAGCTTACTTAATCATAATTTCTTTTGAGAGTCCCCCATTTCTTCTGATGAGAAGTTTGGTACAACCTTGGACTCCTTCCATTTCAACTAATCTTAATAATGCCCCAACCCTTCCACGTGTTGTTATAGGGGATTCATATAAGAAACTCGCTTTGTTGACCATACCAAGTTACCCACAGTGAGCAATATTCTGCGCATCAGAAAAATAACAAATGCCAAAAACTTGACGGCTCGGGCCATCAGGGATAGCTCCGATGTAACAATGAGATATATAAAATAAAAGTACATGAAATTGAATGTTCATCGGCTCTACAACTTAACTTGTACTTGTATCCGTGGTTCTTTTATCTTATCACTAAAAGAACTGAAAATCGAGTAAGAAAATGAATCTTTTCAAAACAAGTTGTGAATCGTGAATGATGTGCCTTGCATATACTAATTTTTAAGTTATTTTTATTTCTTATATTTTGATGATTTTTTTATTTAACAAGTTATGAAATCCTAAGAAAAATTTTAATCATCCGTGGTTATTATACACGAGTAAGAAGAAATTCAAAAGAACTATCTCCCTTTATCAAAGATATATTTTCTTCATTCTAGATATCGTTCTTCATAGAATTGATGACACATGACATGTGCACTGTGCGACGCAACCTTTAGAAGGGTTTCTCTTCTATGAATTTAGATGATCTCATTTTTTCTTGTCAAATATTTTTTTCTCTTTTTGACTCCATATTTTCTTTTCTCTTTTTCGACTCATTTGTTTCGTTTTCTTAGGTTATTCAGAGTTACCCATTTAACGAGTTTTGGATCAATGACTCCCAAACCAAACAATTTTAGGGCACTAGATGTGAAAACACCCCTTCGAATTTACTTGCTCGAGTAACAAAGGCCACTCTTCGAGACATATTAGGTGGTATACTCTATTTATTCATTGTCTGACCTTATGCAAGGTTCGTTTTCTTAGACTTAAGTTACCCATGTAACGAGTGTTGGGCTGATGACTCCTAAACTAAGTCTTTAGGGCACCAGATGCAAATACATCCATTATGTTTAATTACTCAAGTAACTCAAGCCACGATTCATATCCGCTTAGGTCTTCTCTTCTTCCAACTTCTACACATCTTGCAATGCTCGTTTTCTTAGACTCTAAGTTACCTATGTAGTGAGAGTTGGGCCGGTGACTCCAAAACCAAACGACTTTAAGACACTATGTGTAAAGATACCCCTTGGGCTTAATTACTAGAGTAATCCATGCCACGATTCGAACCTTCTCAGGTCTCTTCTTTTTCCAGCATATATCCCTCTCACAATGCTCATTTTCTTAGGCTCTAAGTTACCCATGTAACGAGTGTTGGGTCGATGACTCCCAAACTAGATGGCTTTAGGACACCAGGTGTAAAGACACTCCTCAAACTTAATTACTCAAGTAACCCAGACCACGATTTGAGACATTAGATTAGTCATTATTTACCCTCTGACTTTCCACTAACTGTCATTGTGAGACCCCAAATTTTATGAATAAAGATTTAAATTTCTCGAAATATTTTTTTGAATTAATATTATGGTGTGGATTTGATATAATGTTATAGTTGTGGGTAATATTTATAAATTTTGCAAAGTAAGCAAGTTGTTATATAATATTCGATTGGTCGGGGAATATTCTTTTTATCGAAGAATATTAAATGCGACCGTCATACAATCATTAGTGGACCTGGCGGAAGTATTGTTGTAGTTAGAAAACTACGTAATTATCATTTTATAAAATAACTGGCGAAAGTGTTACCGTTAAAAGCTGTTGAACTACCGGTAGTAAAAGAAAAAGAATGTCTGGCGTGGTTGAATAGTAGCACACGATATTGATTATTGATGCTTACGTAAGAAGTCACTCGGTTATACTTAATTATTGCTACGATAATTCTTTGCATCATATCTCTCATATTATTGATTCAATTATTGTCCAACATCATCTCGCATAATATGATATATTATTAAATCAATAATTGAGACGGCAAAATTATTCATATTATTATTTGCAATATTGATAATGTACAGAAGTTACATCGAGGAGAGGTTTGGTCACCTAATTGCGCGCCAATAGGAAAAATCCTTATTGGAAAGCCTCCTCTTTCCTGGGAACGACCTGGTTGTTAAATATTGTGAGTTATAATATTAATGATGAATAAGTTCGTGTTGATTAAAGATGAAATTGATAATTCCATTGTGTGGGAATTATTTGTGTTAGTGGAAATTGACATTTATTCTGATAATAATTGATGTCGAGAGGTTATATTGACCAATCGGGTAATTAATTGGATAAATAAACAATTAATTGCTATTGATTCACATGATTATAACTATTTGTTCATATGTGTGTACTATTGATTCACATTCATTTACTATTAGGGGAGTTGGTGCAAGATTGATAATACTTGCATAACTAAGTTAAAAATAGAGGTATAGATGTAGGTACTATACTGTAATTCGTATATTCACATATACAGAACTATTGATTCACATGATTTACTATTGATTCACATGATTTACTATTATTGGGAGATGGTGTGAGTTTGATAATACTTGCGGGACTAAATTAAAATGAAAAAAAGAAGAAGGTATTATACTGTAATATTTCAAGCCCCAATACGTGCAATTATCGAAATTATTTTTCCTATAAATAGAAGCTCATTCCTTCATTATTTTTCACCAATTCACTAAAGCTATCGAGCAATTATTATAGAGAGAAATTACAGAGAGAAAGAAGAAGAGAAGTCTGCTACCTCACTATTACTAGTATCCAGTCTTCTTTTGAGGTAAGGGGTATTATTCTTTCGTATTCATGAAGAGAGTTATTTTTTTTCAATACTCATAAGGGTTGTTATTCCATTCTTTATTATTATGTTGGAATAACCTGTCTATGCAAAGTACCACATACATGGTGAAATTCTTTTGTTATTCCATTCTTTATTATTCTGTTGGAATAACCTATCTGTGCGGTCTATCGTATGCCTGGTGAATTCTGTTGTTATTCCATTTTTTATTATTACATTGGAATATCACATGCATGCGGATTAAGCATGACTGGATCCGTTCTTTATTATTTTGTTGAAATATCCATCTACATGCAGATTCATGCGACACGGTTCCATTCTTTATTATTCTGTTGGATTAACATGTCTGTGCGGTCTATCGCATGCCTGGTGAATTCTACTATTATTTCATTCTTTATTATTCTATTGGAATAACCTGTCTACGCGGACTACCGCATGCATGGTGATTTCTTCTGTTATTCCATTCTTTATTATTCTGTTGGAATAACCTGTCTATGTGGATTACCGCATGCATGGTGAATGATCTTTCGTATTCATTCTTTATTAAATTGTGGAAATAATCATCTACGTGGATTCTGCATGGCGGTGAAAATCCATTTGATTTCAGTATATTCTATTATACTTGTCCGAGATATCATTTCTTTTGTACTAAATCATGAAATATCATTTTCTTTGGTATTTTTTTTATGAGTTACTATTCACTAAGTTACTATTTACCAAGTTACTATTCACTCTAGTATTATTCACTCGGGTATTCAGGGCACTTTTCATGTTGGAGTACTATTTACGAGTTACTATTCACCCAATTACTATTCACCCGAATATTATTCACTCGGGTATTTGGAGTACTTTTCATGTTGAGGTACTATTCACGAGGTACTATTCCCGAAGTACTATTCACAGGGTACTATTTACCCAAAAAATATATTCTTTTCTGTCCAAATTATTTTTGGTACATGAATATTATTCTTGAATTTTACTCTACAAAACAGTATCATGTTGACAATTTGGATATCTTTAAACTCTGGATATATTTAAAGTCTTTAATATTTATCCTTGATTTTGTTTGATTTGATTTCGGTTGATTATTGCTTATATCATTGTCATCATCCTCATGCTTATATTGTGATGAAAGTCATATTCGGCTTACATGCATAGATGGACTTGGTATGATTTTGACCAAAGATTATTCGGTATAATCATGAATAGTAATGTGAAGAATGATGTGGTAAAAGTCCTCATTTGCGCTCTGTAGTTCATTGATGGACGATTGTTGGTATGATTATGACCAGAGATTATTTGGTATAATCATGACCATTGATGATTACATGAATATCCTTGCCGTAGTAGTGCGAGGGATGATTCGATTTTATTTATTAAGTCGAGTCTCAACGATAAAGTTGATAAAAAACTTTTTAAATCATAGAAGATAGTAGATTTTATGCTCTACTTGACTCTTGTAATGGATTGCTTATTTTCACTGCAGTTGTTGATCTAAAACTTGTTGTCTATTGTATTCTATCGTTGTTATATCTCTGTTGAAGGCTAAGGATAATTTATTTTGCATTATCTTAGTCATAATATTTCTTACTGGGCTAGTTGAGCTCACCCTTTCTTTCATTGTTCTCTTGAGGAAATGAGAATATAAATTGGGGACGAGAGTCGGAAATGGAGTGATGGTCCGGGATAAATGGCTTTAGTAGTCCTCACTATTCTACTGGAATAATGTGGTAATAATTGTAACGAGGACACCATTGAGTGTGGATATTGTCTAGATGACAATATTCTTGTTTAAACTCTCAGCTATGTTTTGTCGTATTTTACATGACTTTTGTTTAATTAAGTTATATTTGAATTTATGTACCATGTATCTGGCGACTCAAGATGGGTGATGTATACCTGTTTTGGGGGTGTCACGGTTGGTATCAAAGTTTAGGGATATGATCCCTGACTGAGATGTGAGACAAGAACTAGGAGGGGAGAGACGGGGAATTTCTTCGTTAGTATGACCTACCTAAGTTTATTTGGTATTTAATTGGTCGGTCAGAGTATAGAGATAATATGTGATATGTTAATTAACACTTTGTTTTGTGACAGTGTTTGAAAATGGCATCTGAAAATGTTGAGATCAACAATGAAGCACATGAGACCGTTGAGTCACCAACTATCAATACCCAGGATAATGTGCAACAGGAAGACAATAATGCACAGGCTAACAACAACACTGACCAGATGATGAACGATGGAATGTTCAGAGGCTTTATGCAATTCATGCAACATCGAGCAAGAGCGGCTCTTGTCCAAAATGCAAGTGGAAACACCGGCAACTCTCGGATGGTCATCGCTAAGCGCGGTTGAAGCTGGGACCACCAAAGTTTTTGGAGAGCCAAAACCACTTAAAAGCGGAGACGTGGTTAAATCGAGATCACCAAGATATTTGATATCTTGGGATGCTCGAGAAGCAAAGGTTTCCTTTGCCACCTTTATGTTGCGTGAAGAGGCGATTCTTTGGTGGGAATCATAAAAGCGCACTACCGGTCGGACGACTCAAGATGTCTTGGGAGAAGTTCCAAGAGTCATTTGATATGACAAGTACTTTCTCGAAAGTATTCGTCACATGAAGGAGGTGGAGGTTATCAAGTTGGAGCAAAACTGTAATACCCGAAAAATAAAATATATTAAATTTTTATTTAAAAAAAAATTATTTTGTTTTAAAACATATTAATTGGACTTTGTCATTTATTTGGGTCAAACTAGTCATTTATTTTGGGCTAATAAATATTAATAAGTGTTGGGTAAATTAATTGGTAAAATTGAACTTTAAAATTAAGTGGGTCAAATTTATACTTGTGTATTTTTTTTAATTCTATTAAAATTAGGAGAGTTAGTAAAACAAAATAATAATAATAAATATCTAAAACCTAATTTGTTCACCACTACGTCTAACACAAATTGACTGAAGGGAAAAGGAAGGAGAAAAGGGGCGGCGGTAGTCTGGTAAGTAAATTTTTTTGTGATTGATATAATTATGTGTTGCAATTGGAATGGAAGAATGACCAGAATACAAACAAAACTATAGAGGCTAGTTAATAACATCATGCTCACGTGGTGGAAGTATAAAATTATATTTGCTATTTTGGGCATCCATCATCATAGATATATGTAAATTGTGTCTTAACAGTATATGATGCCATTGATGTATTAATAAAGTGAATATGGATGACAAGTAATATATTCTTTGTTACATATGATATAATACCTATATATATTTATAGATTCATAAAACACTGTGTTGTCAACAATTGTCGTATTAATATGAGAAATTGATTTCTTTAAAGTAATTATTTTATTTCTTACGTATGAAACTTACAAGACTTTTAAAAGCATCAATGTTATTCATATATATATATATATATATATATATATAAGAAATATTGTATAGGACGAATTAAAAACAGTATATATAAATTCTAATTAATTAATTTGTTGATAAAATTATAAAAGTTACTTAATAATAGATTTAACAGTGTGATGTTAGTAATGGTTAGATTTATAATAAAATTTTATTTTATTTTATTGTATTAGATCAGACGGAGGGAAGTATTTTTGGAATTTAAATTTTTGGGTATTACATTGCTTACTCAAGGTACGGATTCCGTACTCCTTCAGTGATAATCCTTTTAATTTTGATTTGTTCGTTTTATTGTTGTTTAGAAGTTAGTTATTGTTTCGCATATCTGTTCCTTCTCAAATCCATGTGATAGTTTCGTTTTGGGACATTGATATTTAGAACTCATATTTGTACTCTTTGAACTCGGTTATCATGTTAATATTTATTTCAATTTTCGTAGTGATGTACATGTTAGTATATTTTGAAGACTTGTGTTGATGATTAGATTCGATTTAACATGTATACGTTAGAACCCCTTTTTGTTGATATTGTATCGCATGTGTTGTGACATGGTATTGTTATTAGAATGTACCGTAGTAGGGTATACTAAGCTATAACCACCACTGTGGGGTACCACATGCATGTCCTCTTGGCACTTAGAGGCATGACACCTTCAGTGGCGGTGTGATCGATCCACGTCGTCTCGTTTTGTGCTCGGTGGGAGTTGGCCATTTGGTGTTTTGTTGTGGGGGCGTATGGGTCGAAACCCTAGTTTTACGTTACATTACATTACTGCGGATTGGTGATGTTTGTGCTAAACACACCTTCCGATTTTACATGCATTGGATTCGCGGTCAATGTGTTTGACTTACTGTGGCATTATTTGACTTGCTTGTGTGGCAAGGTATATTTTGTTTTTATTACGAGCTCGGTATGAAATAACACCCAGCCATTTGATTCAGCCTATTATTTCATTATGTTAGTTTTGTTCGTTTCGTTTCAATTCGTTCGTTTCATTTCATTTAATTGAGTTAGTTATTTTGGTTCATTATTTGTATTCTATATCCGTACTTGGCATTTGGCTCATCTTTGTATTTTTCTTCGGCCCAGTGTCGGGGATCGAAGGGCAAGTGTGATGAGAGCTCCATTCATTCAATGACTTAGAGATATTTTGTTTAGTCTTGATGTGTCGGTTTACTTGGAATTGTAATAATTATTTTAGATTGCGATTTGAGACAGTTTGAGATTTATTACGGTTGACTTGTGGTATTTATCAGTTATTAAGACTATTCTTTTGTGGCTTTGAGCCTTGCTATTAAATTCATCGGTTTTGTTATGTTTTGAGTAACCTCTCTTCTTCTATTTGGAAAGGGGTGTTCTGAGAGTTAGTATCGAGCCGAGTTCTTTCTTGTAGAAAACCTATTTAGGTTTGACTTTATGAGTTATGGGTAGACTTACGGGTTAGGTTTTTTTTTTTTATTTTTTTTATTTAAATTTATCATATCATTTATATTGAATCATCTCTAATCTGCTTTGTTATCTATTCGTTGATATCTTTGTTAGATGGCTCGTAGATCCGCCTAGAGTTCTTTGGGAGGCGAGGTAACAATATAGGGAAAGGTGAAGGTCATTGATGAGCAACCTAATGATCGGTTTATGCTCAATTGGCTACCTTGGTTAATCGGTGATGAACCGGGCTTTACCTTAGTTGGTGGCATAGGTTATACTGCAATGCAATGTAAACGTCGCCGAAAGAAATTCCGCAGCAGAGAATCAGAAATAATGGTCCATGAGCAAAGCGAAGAGGAAGGGAATGCAGATGGTATTGATCGGTGAGGTGGTTCCAATGTATGTGTGGTGGGAAAGGTTTGAAGCGAAACCACATGCATTTGATTCGGCTCAACTCCAATTGATGGAGAGAATTGGATTGCCCACTTAGAGAAGATTTTTGATGTGTTGGGGTGTTGGATAATCGAAAAAGTGCTACTAACGCCTTCTGGTGGAAGGAGATGCAGAGGTGGTGGAAGGCGACAAAAGTAACAAAAAGGCGATGGTTATGCCGAGGCACTTAGTTGGGCGGAGTTTTGTGAGGTCTTCTATCAGTAGTACTTTCCAGTTGCTGATAAAGAGGCCTATGCCAGAGAGTATCTGTCTATTCGCCAGAAAGATGATGAGTCCATCACGGACTTCATGACGAGGTTCACCAGGTTGGCAGGCTTTGCGGGAACTTCAGCGGGGACTGCAGTGGAATAGGTGGAGAAATTCAAGTGGAGGATCCATTATAGGTATCCTTGACATCTTATTAACAACAAGTTTGCGGGCGATGTCGGTGATGCCAATCTGACCAAGAATATTGAGATGGAGCGAGCGGGACTTTCGATCTTCTAAGCGAAGGGGAGTCGAAGAGGGGATGAAGATGACCGACAGGTCAAGCTTGATTCGGCATGGGAGAAGTCAAGGTGGTTAGTGGAGCGAGGAATCATGGTGGTGGCAGAGGCGGTGGTGTGGCGAGAATCGAACAAGGGTTATCGGCAGATGCCTCGGCAAAGGGCGAAATCGTCAACTTGACTACCTTGGCATGGTCGAGAATCGCCCGTGAGGCATAATCATCGGCGAGGGCAAAATCGAGGTCGTTATCCGGAGGACCCGGTGGTGGGGTAACCCAAATCTCATTCGATAGCTCCTTGTGCTACTTGTGGGGCTAATCATCAGGGGAAGCGATTGCCACAGACTCACGGTGCATGATTCTTGTGTATGACGAGATGGGTCGTATGGCTAGAGATTATCTGGGACCACGCGGAAATGGTGGAGGTGGTGATAATGATGGCAATGGAGGTCAGCGTTAGGGTGGTCGAGTGTTTGCCTTGACATATAACCGGAATGCGCGGTCGCGAATCTTTTTCGGCACTCTTTTAGTTGGCAATCGTGAGGCTTCTATTACATTTGATCTGGGTTCTACTCATTCCGTTGTTGCTCAGTCTTTTGTTCGGCACCTTGGTGTGCCATCTCAGTCCTTAGATTCTGTTATGTCTATTGCTACCCCGATGGGGACTTCTGTCGTTATTTTTGATTTGTATCGAGGGTGTCCGATTAGTTTTGGGGATAAGATTCGTAGGGCTAATCTTCTTCCAATGAGTATGTACGATTTCGATGTCATTCTTGGGATGGATTGGTTGGATAAGCACCATGCCACTATCGATTGTTAGGCAAAGAAGGTTATATTCGGAGATGTGAAGTCTCCAAAATTCGTGTTTCAGGGTTCTCAGCCGAGTAGGGTGTTAAAGTAGATTTCAGCTTTGAAGGCTGGAAAGTTGGTGGCAAAGGGTTGTGAGGGGTATTTGGCGTTTGTGAAAGATACCTCTAAGGGTGAGTCTCGTATTGAAGATGTTCCAATTGTTCATAACTTTCCTGATGTGTTTCCTGAGGAATTATCAGGGTTGCCACCACAGCGGGAAGTAGAGTTTGCTATTGAGCTTGTTCCTGGTGCAGAGCCTATCTCTAAGGCGCCAGATCGGATGCTGCCGTTGGAGTTGCAGGAGTTAAAGGATCGAGTTGTAGGAGTTGTTAGATCGTGGTGTGATTAGCGAGTGTTTCACCCTAGGGTGCTCCAGTCTTGTTTGTGAAGAAGAAGGATGGGTCTATGAGGCTGTGTATAGACTACAGGGAGTTGAATAAGATTACTATCAGGAATCGGTATCCATTGTCAAGGATTGATGACTTGTTTGACCAACTTCAAGGGGCAAAGTATTTTTCAAAAATAAACTTGAGGGCGGGCTATCATCAGTTGAGGGTGAAGGATGAGGATATCCCTAAGATGGCTTTTCGTACTCGATATGGGCATTACAAATTTCTGGTGATGCCGTTCGGGTTGACTAACGCTCCGGCGGTGTTTATGGATTTGATGAACCGAGTGTTTAAGGAGTATTTGGACCAATTTGTTATTGTCTTTATTGATGACATTTTGGTTTACTCCAAGTCTAAGGAAGAGCATGAGGAGCATCTTCATACGATGTTTGGGATTTTTGCGAAAGAGAAATTGTATGCTAAATTCTCTAAATGTGAGTTCGGTTTGGAAGCGGTTGCATTTTTGGGCCACGTTGTTTTTTCTTTGAAGGCATTAAGGTGGACCCTTCAAAGGTTGAGGCTATCAGTAAATGGCTAAGACCTACTATAGTGACAGAGATTAGGAGTTTCTTGGGTTTAACAGGGTATTATAGGCGGTTTGTGGAAGGGTTTTCCCTGCTTGCCTTACCATTGACCCAGTTGATGAGAAAGGGACAAAGTTTGTGTGGAATGAGGGGCGTGAGAAGAGTTTGAAGAGTTGAAGAAAGCGACATGACATGACTCAATACTTGCATTCATTGAAGTCGGGAGACGAGGAGGTTATCAGATTTATAGTGATGCTTCTAAGAAGGGCTTGGGGTGTGTTTTGATGCAACACGGTAAGGTGATTGCTTATGCTTCTAGGCAGCTTAAACCTTACGAGGTGAACTACCCACTCATGATTTGGAGTTGGCAAGCGGTGATCTTTGCCCTAAAGATTTGGAGGCACTATTTGTATGGAGAGACTTGTGATATCTTCACCGATCACAAAAGTCTTAAATACATCTTCACTAAGAAAGAGCTCAACATGAGGCAGAGGCGTTGGTTGGAGCTTCTAAAAGATTATGATCCTAGGATTCAGTATCACCCAAGGAAGGCAAATGTGGTTGCAGATGCTCTTAGTCGAAAGAGTTCAGGGAGTGTAGCAGCCCTTATTACGCAACCTCAGCTTATTTCAGATATGGAGTGGCTAGAGTTGGAGTTGTATGTGCAAGGTTCAGATGGACACGTGGCTGGTATGAGAGTGGAGCCCTCTCTTATCTAGTGGGTCAAAGAAGCTCAAAAAGAAGATGGGGAGTTGTGGAGTATGGCGCAGAATTTAGAGGAGGGCAAGTAGTCCGAGTTTCGTATTGATGACCATGGTGTGATTTGGTTGGGTGAGCGGTTGTGTGTACCGTCAGATCCAATCATTCGAGAGGTTGTCTTTGGTTTGAGGCTCATAGTTCGCCATTTTTAATTCATCCGAGTTCTACGAAGATGTATAGGATTTGAAGAAGAATTTTTGGTGGAATGGGATGAAACGAGGCGCGTATTTGAATATGTTGGGAAGTGCCTCACTTGTCAACAAGTGAAGATAGAACACCAACGAGCTAGTGGTTTCTTTGCAACAGTTAGACATTCCGGTGTGGAAGTGGGAGGATATTACGATGGATTTTGTGTCCGGTTTGCGAAGACTTTTGAAGAAGAATGATGCCATTTGGGTAGTAGTGGACCGTCTAACCAAATCGACACACTTTTTGGCTATCCATGAGGGTTACTCGGTGGATAGATTGACACATATCTTTTAGCAGGCGATTGTTAGACTTCATGGTACTCCAGCGTCTATTATTTCAGATAGGGACCCACGGTTTACTTCAAGGTTTTAGAAAGGGTTTCAACGAGCTTGGGGTACTCGGCTCAACTTGATACTTCTTTTCATCCATGAACCGATGGGAAATTGAAGCGGACTATTCGGACATTAGAGGACATGTTGAGGTCTTGTGCACTTGAGTGGTGGGTAATTGGGATGATTACTTGAGCCTAGTTGAGTTTGCTTACAACAACAGCTGGCATGCAAGTATTGGAATGGCTCCGTTTAAGGCATTGTATGGTAGGAAATGTTGGGCACTAACTTGTTGGGATGAGGTTGGCAAAAGGGCTATAGAAGGGCCTGAGTTAGTCCAAATCACTACGGAAAAGGTAGCGGTGGCTAAGGAGAAATTGAAGACGGCTCGATCACGACAGAAGTGTTATGCTGATAAGCATAGGAGGACTTTAGAGTTTGAACCTGGTGAACATGTGTTTCTAAAAGTTTCTCCTTGGAAGGGCATTCGGCGATTTGGGTTGAAAGGAAAACTTAGTCCGTGTTATATTGGACCATTTGAGATTCTGGAGAGGGTTGGTGAAGTTGCATATCGGTTAGCTTTGCATCCGCAGCTAGCTCACGTGCACAATGTGTTCCATGTGTCGGTGTTGAGGAGTTATCATTATCATCCGTTGCGTGGTGCGATATCCATTCGATAAGATTCGAGAGGATCTTACTTGTGATGAAAGCAATGAGGCGATTTTAGATCGTCAAGAAGCGGATTATGAGGAGAAGACTATTCCATTTGTTATGGTTTTATGGAGAAATCATTTGAGCGGGGAGGCTACATGGGAGATGGAGAGTCTATTCGAGCGGAGTATCGCATCTCTTTGAAAATTAGGTGCGTTCAATTCTTATGATTCTGGGGACGGAATCCTTTTAAGGGGTAGGTGATGTAATACCCGAAAAATAAAATATATTAAATTTTTATTTAAAAAAAATTATTTTGTTTTAAAACATATTAATTGGACTTTGTCATTTATTTGGGTCAAACTAGTCATTTATTTTGGGCTAATAAATATTAATAAGTGTTGGTAAATTAATTGGTAAAATTGGACTTTAAAATTAAGTGGGTCAAATTTATACTTGTGTATTTTTTTAATTCTATTAAAATTAGGAGAGTTAGTAAAACAAAATAATAATAATAAATATCTAAAACCTAATTTGTTCACCACCACGTCTAACACAAATTGACTAAAGGGAAAAGGAAGGAAAAAAGGTGGCGGTGAGCGGGGTAAGTAAATTTTTTGTGATTGATATAATTATGTATTGCAATTGGAATGGAAGAATGACGAGATACAAACAAATCTATAGAGGCTAGTTAATAACATAATGCTCACATGGTGGAAGTATAAAATTATGTTGCTATTTTGGGCATCCATCATCATAGATATATGTAAATTGTGTCTTAATAAAGTATATGATGCCATTGATGTATTAATAAAGTGAATATGGATGAAAAGTAATATATTCTTTGTTACATATGATATAATACCTATATATATTTATAGATTCATAAAACCTATGTTGTCAACAATTGTCATATTAATATGAAATTGATTTCTTTAAAGTAATTATTTTATTTCTTACGTATGAAACTTTATAGGACTTTTAAAAGCATCAATGTTATGCATATATATATATATATATATATATAAGAAATATTGTATATGATTTAATTAAAAAATAGTATATATAAATTCTAATTAATTAATTTGTTGATAAAATTATAAAAGTTACTTAATAATAGATTTAATATTGTGATGTTAGTAATGGTTAGATTTATAATACAATTTTATTTTATTTTATTGTATTAGATCGAGGAACGGAGGGAAGTATTTTGGAATTTAAATTTTTGGATATTACATTGCTTACTCAGTACAGATTAAAAGTACTCCTTGATGATAATCCTTTTAATTTTGATTTGTTCGTTTTATTGTTGTTTAGAAGTTAGTTATTGTTTAGATATATCATTCCTTCTCAAATCCATGTGATAGTTTCGTTTTGGGACATTGATATTTAGAACTCATATTTGTACTCTTTGAACTCGGTTATCATGTTAATATTTATTTCAATTTTAGTAGTGATGTACATGTTAGTATATTTTTGAAGACTTGTGTTGATGATTAGATTCGATTTAACATGTACGTTAGAACCCCTTTTTGTTGATATTGTGTCGCATGTGTTGTGACATGGTATTGTTATTAGAATGTACCGTAGGGTATACCTAAGCTATAACCACGTAGGGGTACCACATGCACATGTCCTCTTGGTGCGAGGCATGACACCTTCCGTGGCGGTGTGATCGATCCACGCCGTCTCCGTTTTGTGCTCCGGTGGGAGTTGGCCATTTGGTGTTTTGTTGTGGGGGCGTATGGGTGCGACCTAGTTTTTCTGATACATTACATTACTGCGGATTGGTGACGTTTGTGCCAAACACACCTTCCGATTTTACATGCATTGGATTCGCGGTCCAATGTGTTTGACTTGCCTGTGTGGCATTATTTGACTTGCCTGTGTGGCAAGGTATATTTTTGTTTTGTTCTGACCTCGGTATGAAATAATACCCATCCATTTGATTCAGCCTATTATTTCATTGTGTTAGTTTTGTTCGTTTCGTTTCAGTTCGTTCGTTTCATTTCATTTAATTGAGTTAGTTATTTCGATTCATTATTTGTATTCTATATCCGTCTTTGGGCATTTGGCTCATGTCGTATTTTTCTTCCTACTGCAATGTCGGGGATCGAGGGCAAGTGTGATGAGAGCTCCATTTATTCCAATGACTTAGAGATATACATTTAGTCTTGATGTGTCGATTTACTTGGAATTGTAATAATTATTTTAGATTGCGGTTTGAGACAGTTTGAGATTTATTATGGTTGACTTGTGGTATTTATCGAGTTATTAAGACTATTCTTTTGTGGCTTTGAGCCTTGCTATTAAATTCATCGGTTTTGTTATGTTTTGAGTAACCTCTCTTTCTATTTAGGAAAGGGGTGTTACAAAACAATACGACAAATGTCGCAATACGAGGCTAAATTTGCGTAGTTATCCCGATTTGCATCCCATTTGGTCGATAATGAGGAGCGAATGACGCTAATGTTTCTAAGAGGTTTAAACCCGATATATACGCCATTACCTCATTTCTCACAAACTTTGTTTATATTCGAGATGTTGTGAATAGGGATCGCTTATTGGAGTAGCGATAATGAGTCAAAGACAAACCAAAAAGCAAAGACCAACAACACAATAATAATCATACCGGTGGCAACGGTCATCGAAACATTGATAACCATCGTGGGGGAAATTATCATGCCAATAATGGTAACCACTTCGGTGGTAATCATGGATAAGATAATAGGAGTGGAAATTTCAAAAAGAGAAGGTTCAACAATGATGGAAAGACAACAAAGACCAACACCCATTTTCAAGGAAGGAGAACGACCACCAATCAGATGCTTCAAATGCGAGGGAGGGACAATCACCCAAAGCTGCGTGATGCGCTTCAAAGCATGTTACAATTATGGAAAAGAAGGTCACCTAGCCCGATTTTTTCATGCACCAAAGTGAAGTCCATCTGGGACGGTGGCACCAAAGGCGGATACGGAAAAAACAAAGTCGGTGGTTTCAGGAAGAGCGTTTTTCATGACTTCTCAAAAAGCGAGTAACCCGAACAGAAGTTAGCATGAGTTAGTTAATTATAAATTCTTGTGAAGTCTATACCTTATTAGATACCTGGTTCTACCCATTCTTTTATCTCTTTGTCATTTCAACGTTTAAATTTGACTTCGGAGAAATTAGACTTTAACTTATCGGTTGAAACTCCGTTAGTAGAAACCTTCATTTCATGTGTTATCCAAGTCTTGGATTAGAGTCACAGTTTTTAAATGATATTTCTATCATTAATAAATTTCCTGACGTATTCTCGAAGAACTTCTTGGCCTACCCCAGAGTGTGAAATCGAATTTTGTATTGACCCCAGTACAAAACCCATTTCTAAAATCCTTAAATATTTCTTCAACCAAAACGAACGTATAATGCGCCAAAGACGTTGGCTCGAGCTGTTAAAGATTACGACCATACCATTCAATATCATCTTGGAAAGCGAACATGGTGGCTGACGCGTTGAGTAGAAGATCGTATGCGATTACGAGTGTGACGTTGTTAACACAAAAACCCATTTCGTATAACTTACAAATGATGAAGATAGAGTTAAAGACTCTAAGGACCCACGTGGTGATATCAAATATATGAGTAGAATCGACTTTAATCGATAAAGTTAAAGCCGTGCAAGCTACATACTCAGAGCTGATTGGGAGCTGTCGTTGACACTCCTAAATTAACCTCACTAAAACTTCACAATTTATAATAATTAGCACATTAGCAAGTAAGGATCGATCCCACAGAGAGTAAAGTTGTTTTAGAATTATTCTACTATTTCAACAAAAAATAAAGATGGAGAATTTTTGAAAATTGTTTTTAAACTAAGAGAACAAGAATTAATGATGAAATTAACCAAATATGTAAAAATTTTAGTTCTGTAGTTCAGTTTCACCAAGTACAACAATCAATTAATCAAGTAATTATTATTTTCCCTTCAATGAAGTTATTAGCCCTAGATAACAATAAGCTCGCTTATCCCAAATTCTTCTTAGATTATCACCGTATTTAAACAAGCTCTCCACCGATTCTAACTAGCATACAACCTAGAATAAGCTCTCTAGATTTAATATGATAGAAGCATTAAGAAATAGAGAATTAGGCTAATCCAAGCAACAAACACATAAGCTCAATTTGTTTAACTTGTTTTCTGATAATCTTAGCAATAAACAAAAGCTTGTCCATAATTATTATTACCAAGTTACTACTTGTGATAAAGAGAGATATCAATTACACGTAATACCAATCTTAATCTAGCATATGATAATGATCAAATTAACTCAATTGGCCATATTAAATCAATTAGATCAATTAGCATGCAAGAAATGAAAACAAATTATCAGAAGAAATTTCACACAAGAAGGAATAAATAATAATACTCAATTAATCAATTACTTGTAACAAGGATTCACCTCCCTTTAGAACTGAATAAAAAGAACTAGCATAACATGCTCTTGAGTCTGCACTCCAATAGATGATAGTTGATAGTTGAATGAATAAAATCTTGACTCTCATCCTCCATTTATAGTGCTAGACAAAGTCCTAAATCCTATAGGAAGTAGAAATCCAAATCCTAAAAGGAATTACAAATCATAACTAGTTTCCATAAAGAAATAGAATTCAATTTGGAAATAAATCTTAGTCTAAAGGAAATCCTAAAGATAATAGAAATATCAATCTAATTCCATGTAGAAGTCTACCAAAATCTGCATTTAGAAACTTTTCAAAAATCCAAGATTTCCCGATTTTCCCGCTTAAATTCGCTGGGGCGAATTTTCATTTTCTATCATGCGATGTCCTTTGGTAAAATGAGCATAACGTTTGATCCGGGAGGAGTTACGGGGTCTGCTACCTATCAAAACGAAGATATCGACGAGATCTACAACTTTCATTCTTTGAGAATTAACAAATTCTTGCTGTATCAAGGTCGAAATCGGGCTCCAAATGACTGCTGTGTAAATTGCAACTTTCAAACTTTGAGGTTCAACGTCCGTTTAGTAAAAATATCATAATTTTTTATATGAACTCCGATTGGGACGATTCAAAATGTTCCGGAAAGCTAAAGAAGAGCTCTACAATAAAATTCAAGTCCCAAGCGAAGAACATGCATCCAACTTAATGCTAAAAATCCTACAATTTTCTCTTTTTCCTCATTTCAGCTCAAATTCTTCCTAAAATCATTAAATACCTTAATAAGCTCATATACACATGAAACATGCAATAAAACTAAATATAATGGAATCAAAATAAATGAATAATATGCACTCATCAAATTCTCTCACACTTAGCCTTTTACACGTCCTCGTGTAAACCAAAGTTTGATTTCTTGAAAATTTTTATTCAAGCATCATGTCCAAAGATTTCAAGGTACAAATAATGATTATCAACACTAAATTTGCAAAAATCTTAATCAATGCCTTATCAGTTAACTCACAATGAACAACCTTACTAGTTCACCAATGAATTTCATTAAACCAAATTGTAGCCACACAAGTAACTTTCCCAAAATCTACATACTCAACTTGGTTACCATGGAGCAAAAACCTTTAATCGACTCATAACCAAGAACAAATTTTTCTTACTTTTTAATTTTTTCATAGAACCTTCTTTTAGCACAGATGAATGTATTTTCATGCTTTTTCTTTTTTTTTTTCGTATATTTTTTTTTTCTTGACATGTGCCATGTCTCCTTTTCTTAAGCTTTTCAGAGTTATCCATTAGCGAACTTTCCACCAACGACTCCTAAACCAGATGAACTTAGGGCGCTTAGGTGTAGAGACACCCCTAAGGGCTTACTTATTCAAGTAACAAAGGCCACAAAAGTCGACTAGTCAAGTCGCTTTTATCCATCGCACATTTAGCATTTTTTTCCTTTTTTTTCATTCATCATCATTTTTTCACATTTCAATATCACAAATTCAATTTAAATCAATTACTATGGATCATGACTTAGTTGTCATCATTCATTAACAAATTAAGCACCAAACAGTATTCTCAATTTTAGCATCAATTTTCAATATTTGACTTTTAACCTTCGAACACAAAGCAAATAGAATCATGAAATCCAAGATTTTCAAAAATTTCAAAAGCATTATTTTTTCAAATTCCCATCGAAATCGGATCAATATCCCCTAATAAAATAAAAACCTAAATCTTCCCCCCACACTTAAACCTTACCATTGTCCCCAATGTAAGAAAATCACTTAAAGAAGAAAAACTACTAACTAAAAAACTAATAAGTAAAGGGATAGAGATCAAATCGAGTTCTTGGGTTTGCCTCCCAAGTGCGCCTTGTTTATTGTCATTGGCTTGACATCATCCTTCTCATTCTATGTAATGGGACTTGTGTACTTCAAGTGGATCGGTATCAGCTTTCAATTCATTAGAAGCATTCTTCATATCATGATTTTCTCCATTTCAAATTTCAAATCATTCTCGTATAATTATATTTGATCAAAAGAGTCATGCACTATAGAGTCAACAACATCATCGTGAGAAAACAAAATCAACAATACCAAGATACCTTTTTAGTCTCATGTTGAATCGGACACGTGCCTCATCCAATTCCATATTAAGGTCCCATGATATATATATGTAGTGTTTGTTGTTGTTGCAACGTATCACCTATCCCTATATCCTCTTTGTAAAGATCTGTGAATTGGACACGTGCCTCATCCAATTCCATAATTAAGGTCCCATGATATATATCATGTAGTGTTTTTGTTGTTTGCAACACTCAGATCACCTATATCCTCTTTGCAAAGATCTGTAAAACTTATCCAATTCTTCTCCTCTTCCTCTTGTTCACCATTTTCAGACTTTGAATACCTGATTTCTTCTTCAAATTCAATAGTAGCCTCAAGCACTTCCAACTGGTTTCCACTAGTGAACTCCTCACCATCTTTAAGTTTTTGTTCCCTATTCGCCATTTCTTCCAGGAATTTTTCATTAGACTCTGTATACCACGTTGAATTCTTTCCAACTTTCAAATTCCTTGTTAGAACTTGTGGAAAAGGTAGTTTTGGTTCATAAGCTGAAAGAGGTGGAAATTTGTGCTTCGAGTACATCATCACGCCTTTTTCACTATTCATCGGACTTGCTTTGTAATGAATTTCCTTTTGCCGATCCCTCGCACCACATCTCAATGTTATGGCACTTACATTTTCAATAGTTTGAGAAAGTGACCTTCCCATCGTGGTCGCAAGGTGACCAACTTGGTCCCTTAGATCTTGAACGTAAGTTCTTGTCTCCCTCTTGGAATTGTTGTGTCGACTCATGAACTGTTGTGTTTGGTTCATGAATGCCTTGAACATATCCTCCATAGATGTCCCAGAATTGATAGGTACTTCTTGGTTTTCTACGTGGTACTAAGGTTGAGCTTTCTGAAAACCTTGCGTATTCCTTACAACCATTTGTCGAACTATAGCAGTTAATTTAGAAATTTGTTGCTCAATATTACAAGTGCTAACCTCTTTTACCCTTCGTGATGTATGAGTCATCCTAGTACCACACTACTGTGAGTTGGCTGGCATGGTTGTAATTAAGTTCTTTGCAGCGTCTGGAGTTTTGTCTACTAGTGCTCCTCCACTAGCCGCATCGATCATACTACTTTCCATTGGTAGCAACCCCTCATAGAAGTACTGGATCAAGTGATGGTCATCAATTTTGTGAGGTGGACAATCGAACATAACTTCTTGAACCTTTCCCAATACTCGTAGAGAGTTTCTCCATTGAATCGCTCGATTCCACATATCTCCTTCCTCAGATCGGCAACTCTTGATGCAGGAAATACCTCTCCAAGAATAACCTTTCAGATATCACCATGATCGATTGATCCGGATGGTAGATAGTATAACCAGATCTTTAGCCAAACCGCTAAATAGAATAGAAAAAGTCTAAGCTTGATCTGCTCCTCTGTCACTCCTTGTGCTTTCATCGTGGAACACACCACATGGAACTCCTTTAGATGCTTATATGGATTTTCACCTATAAGACCACGAAAAATAGGCAAAAGACGAATTAGTCTGGAGTTAAGTTCAAAAGCAACATCTAAAGTAGGATACTCAATATAAAAAGATGGTTGAGTCAGATCAGGAGTAGCTAGTTCTTTCAAAGTTCTGTTATTATGTGGCACCGCCATCTCTTCCACTTCAAGTGATGGAACAAGAGCTTTTTTTGTATCTGCAGTTTTCTCTATCTCTTAATCAAAATTTAAGTCAATAAAGTTAGAGGATTGAGTCATAAAACAAAAATAAAAAGCAAATAATAAAAATAAACGAAAACAAAGAATAAACAAAAACAAATAACACTCCCCGGCAACGGCGCCAAAATTTGGGAGCTGTCGTTGACACTCCTAAATTAACCTCACTTTCACTTCACAATTTATAATAATTAGCACATTAGCAAGTAAGGATCGATCCCACAGAGAGTAAAGTTGTTTTAGAATTATTCTACTATTTCAACAAAAAATAAAGATGGGAGGTTTTTGAAAATTGTTTTTAAACTAAGAGAACAAGAATTAATGATGAAATTAACCAAATATGTAAAAACTTCAATTCTGCAGTTCAGTTTCATCAAGTACAACAATCAATTAAGCAAGTAATTATTATTTTCCCTTCAATGAAATTATTAGCCCTAGATAACAATAAGCTCGCTATATCCAAATTTTCCTTAGATTATCACCGTATGTAAACAAGCTCTCCACCGATTCTAACTAGCATACAACCTAGAATAAGCTCTAGATTTAATATGATAGAAGCATTAAGAAATAGAGAATTAGGCTAATCCAAGCAACAAACACATAAGCTCGATTTGTTTAACTTGTTTTCTGATAATCTTAGCAATAAACAAAAGCTTGTCCACAATTATTATTACCAAGTTGCTACTTGTGATGAAGAGAGATATCAATTACACGTAATACCAATCTTAATCTAGCATATGATAATGATCAAATTAACTCAATTGGCCATATTAAATCAATTAGATCAATTAGCATGCAATCAATGAAAACAAATTATCAGAAGAAATTTTACGCAAGAAGGAATAAATAATAATACTCAATTAATCAATTACTTGTAACAAGGATTCACCTCCCTTTAGAACCGAATAAAAAGAACTAGCATAACATGCTCTTGAGTCTACACTCCAATAGATGATAGTTGATAGTTGAATGAATAAAACCTTGACTCTCATCCTCTATTTATAGTACTAGACAAAGTCTTAAATCCTATAGGAAGTAGAAATCCAAATCCTAAAAGGAATTACAAATCATAACTAGTTTCCATAAAGAAATAGAATTCAATTTGGAAATAAATCTTAGTCTAAAGAAAATCCTAAAGATAATAGAAATATCAATCCAATTCCATGTAGAAGTCTACCAAAATCTGCATTTAGAAACTTTCCAAAAATCCAAGATTTTTCGATTTTCCCGCTCAAATTCTCTGGGGCGAATTTTCATTTCCTGCTGCGACATCCTTTGGTAAAATAAGCATAACGTTTGATCCGGGAAGAGTTACGGGGCCTGCTACCTATCAAAACGAAGATATCGACGAGATCTACAACTTTCATTCTTTTAGAATTAACAAATTCTTGATATATCAAGGTCGAAATCGGGATCCAAGTGACTGCTGTGTAAATTGTAACTTCCAAACTTTGAGGTTCAACGTCCGTTTAGTAAAAATATCATAACTTTTTCATATGAACTCCGATTGGGACGATTCAGGATGTTCCGGAAAGATAAAGAAGAGCTCTAAAATAAAATTCATGTTCCAAGCCAAGAACATGCATCCAACTTAATGCTAAAAATCCTGCAATTTTCTCTTTTTCCTCATTTCAGCTCAAATTCTTCCTGAAATTATTAAACACCTTAATAAGCTCATATACACATGAAACATGCAATAAAACTAAATATAATGGAATCAAAATAAATGAATAACATGCGCTCATCACTGATGAATGTGAAGAAGAAGGTTCAAGAGGGCGTTATTTTAGAAGCAAGAATCGATGAAGAGAGGAAATCTCAACCCTCGATTTAATTAGCCCATTTAAAATCCTCGATCGAGTAGGAACTGTAGCCTATGGAATCGTTTTACCGCCAAATATGTCGCGTGTTTATAATGTTTTTCACGTATCGATGTTACGTAAATATGTGGGTGACCCGAACCACATTATTAAATTAGAACTAGACGAGATAGCAGAAGATTTAACGTATGAGGAGATACGTGTTAAAATTTTGGATAAGAAGGATCGTATTCAACACTCAAAGGTTATACCTCAAGAGTTAGAATCTGAAATGAAGTCAAGGTATCCTCATCTCTTCGGCATACCAGGTACGTACGTAAATTTCGAGGACGAAATTTCATAAGGAGGGGAGATTGTGAGACCCCAAATTTTATGAATAAAGAATTAAATTTCTCGAAATATTTTTTTGAATATTATGGTGTGGATTTGATATAATGTTATAGTTGTGGGTAATATTTATAAATTTTGCAAAGTAAGTAAGTTGTTATATAATATTAGATTGGTTGGGGAATATTCTTTTATCTGGGAATATTAAATGACGATCGCACAATCATTAGTGGACCCCACAACGGAAGTATTGTCGTAGTTAGAAAATGACGTAATTATCATTTTATAAAATAACGGCGAAAAGTGGTTATTAATTAAAACCGTTGAACTACCGGTAGTAAAAGTACAAAGAATCTGGCGTGGTTGAATAAGTAGACACGGTATTGATTATTGATGCTTACGTAAGAAGTCACTCGATTATACTCAATTATTGCTACAATAATCATTGAATCATATCTCTCATATTATTGATTCAATTATTGTCATAGTATCATCTGCATAATATGATATATTATTAAATCAATAATTGAGACGGCAAAGTTATTTACATTATTATTTGCAATATTGATAATGTCTAGAAGTTACATCGAGGAGAGGTTTGGTCACCTAATCTTGCTACCAATAAGGAGAAATCCTTATGGAAAGCCCTCTTTCCGGGAACGACTTGGTTGTTAAATATTGTGAGTTATAATATTAATGATGAATAAGTTCGTGTTGATTAAAGATGAAATTGATAATTCCATGTGTGGGAATTATTAGTGTTAGTGGAAATTAACATTTATTCGATAATAATTGATGTCGGGAGGTTATATTGACCAATCGGGTAATTAATCGGATAAATGATCAATTAATTGCTATTGATTCACATGATTATAACTATTTGTTCACATGTGTGTACTATTGATTCACATTCATTTACTATTAGGGGAGTTGGTGCAAGGTTGATAATACTTGCATAACTAAGTTAAAAATAGAGGTATAGATGTAGGTATTATACTGTAATTTGTATTTTCATATGTCTTGAACTATTGATTCACATGATTTACTATTGATTCACACGATTTACTATTAGAGGAGATGGTGCAAGTTTGATAATACTTGCAGGACTAAATTAAAAAAGAAAAAAGAGAGGAAGGTATTATACTATAATATTTTGAGCCCCAATACGTGCAATTATCGAAACTATCTTTTCCTATAAATAGAAGCTCATTCCTTCATTATTTTTCACCAATTCACTAAAGCTATCGAACAATTATTATAGAGAGAAATTATAGAGAGAAAGAAGAAGAAAAGTCTGCTACCTTATTATTCCAGTATCCAGTCTTCTTTTGAGGTAACGGGTATTATTCTTTCGTATTCATGAAGAGAGTTATTTTCTTTCAATACTCATAAGGGTTGTTATTCCATTCTTTATTATTATGTTAGAATAACCTGTCTATGCAAAGTACCGCATACATGGTGAAATTCTTTTGTTATTCCATTCTTTATTATTCATTGGAATAACCTATCTCGTATGATCTATCGTATGCCCGTGAATTTCGTTGTTATTCCATTTTTATTATTCATTTGAATATCCACATGCATGCATGGATTAAGCATGACACTGGATCCGTTCTTTATTATTTTGTTGAAATATCCGCCTCATGTAGATTACGCACGACCGGTTCCATTCTTTTTATTATTGGATTAATATGTGCATGCGATATACATCGCATGCCCGGTGAATTCTACTATTATTTCATTCTTTATTATTCTATTGGAATAACTTTGTGCTCACGCGGACTACTGCGCATGCATGGTGATTTCTTCGTTATTCCATTCTTTATTATTACATTGGAATAACACATACATGTGGATTATCGCATGCATGGTGAATGATCTTTCGTATTCATTCTTTATTAAATTGTGGAAATAATCATTGACGTGGATTACCGCATGGTATGTGAAAATCCATTTACTGAGTTCAGATATTCTATTATACTTGTTTGAGATATCATTTCTTTTGTACTCGTCATGAAATATCATTTTCTTTGGTATTTTTTTATGAGTTACTATTCACGAGTTACTATTTACCCAGTTACTATTCACTCTAGTATTATTCACTCGGGTATTCAGAGGCACTTTTCATGTTGGAGTACTATTCACGAGTTACTATTCACCCAATTACTATTCACCCGAATATTATTCATTCGGGTATTTGGAGTACTTTTCATGTCGAGGTACTATTCACGAGGTACTATTCCTGAAGTACTATTCATAGGGTACTATTTACCCAAAAAATATATTCTTTTCTGTCCAAATTATTTTTGGTATATGAATATTATTCTTGAATTTTACTCTACAAAACAGTATCATGTTGACAATTTGGATATCTTTAAACTCTGGATATATTTAAAGTCTTTAATATTTATCCTTGATTTTGTTTGATTTGATTTCGGTTGATTATTGCTTATATCATTGTCATCATCCTCATGCTTATATTATGATGAAAGTCATCTTCGGCTTACATGCATAGATGAACTTGGTATGATTATGACCAAGGATTATTCGGTATACTCATGACCATAATGTGACGAATGATATGGTAAAAGTCCTCATTGGCCTGTAGTTCATTGATGGACAGTTGTTGGTATGATTATGACCAGGGATTATTCGGTATAATCATGACCATTGATGATTACATGAATATCCTTGGCCGTGGTGTAGGGATGATTCGATTTTATTTATTAAGTCGAGTCTCAAATGATAAAGTTGATAAAAACTTTTTAAATCATAGGCGATAGTAGATTTTATGCTCTACTTGACTCTTCTAATGGATTATTTATTTTCACCGCAGATTGTTGATCTAAAACTTGTTGTCTATTGTATTCTATCGGTTGTTATATTCTTTCAAGGCTAAGGATAATTTATTCTGCATTATCTTAGTCATAATATTTATTACTGGGCTAGTTGAGCTCACCCTTTCTTTCATTATTCTCTTCAGGAAATGAGAATATAGCTGGGACGAGTCGGGAAATGGAGTGATGGTCCAGGATAAATGGCTTTAGTAGTCCTCACTATTCTACGAAATAATGTGATAATAATTGTAATGAGGACACCATTGAGTGTGGATATTGTCTAGATGACAATATTCTTGTTTAAACTATCAGCTATGTTTTGTCGTATTTTACACGACTTTTGTATAATTAAGTTGTATTTGAATTTATGTACCATGTATCTGGAGACTCAAGATGGGTGATGTATACCTTTTTTGGGGGCGTCACAGTCATCATTATCGTCATAGCTTAATACCCCACAACTAAGAGTTAATGCAAATGCAAAGTACAGACATGCATTGGAGGTCGATTTTGCTCCAAATAACACTTTAAACTAGGATTTTGTGCCTAATTAAATGGTTGAATAGTTTAAATCTTTTAATCATACTCATGATTCCCGCCCATGTGACGCTTATTAAAATTAATTCAATTCATAATAAGTCAAATAAAATTTTATCTTTCCAAAATTTCTTTTTTTTCTTTTTTTTTTTTTTTTTTATTATTTTTAATTTTAATTTTTTAGACTCTAATGAAAGATTTATATAGACTATCTACCATCCCTAATATATGTAAATGGAGACAAAAATAATGAGAGAGAATAGAGTTGTACCTTACGCTTGGTCGTTGTTTTTTAAGAAAATTATTATTGAAAAAGACCAAATAATAAATGTGCTTACAAGTGATATGACACGAGGGAAGCTCGATGACGATGTCCCATGCTCGATGGGATTGTGTTAAAGGGTGTCGACTTTTGCATTTTCCTTTCCGGATGGTTAGAAATTGCTCCGATCTTGCTTGTTGTCGTGGTAATTGATTCATTGTGTGTTTGATGGTGTACGAAGTTTTGACGTTAAGTGCCCCAACCATTGTTTTTGACTTGTAGGTGCATTTGGCTTTGATAACCTTTTTCTTCTAATTTGAAGGTTTGTGATTCAAGGTGTCGACTTTTTGGGGTTATGAGAGAGTCATGAGATAGTTACTTTGCATCGTTGAGTCGATATTTGTTGTGATTTTCTTTGTGTTTACATTTCTTATCGTCTTGGTTGTATTTTTCCTCACGATGATCATACTTGAGATATGTTATGTTTTCCATTTTGTAAGACCCCAAATTTTATGAAATGAAAGTATTTAATTTTCTTATAATTATTATTCTATTTAATAAATGGTTTAATTGATAAAAGGTTAAAGTTAGGGTGATATGTGAAATTTTGCAAAGTAAGCAAGTTGATATAAAATATTCGTTTGGCTCGTGAATATTCTTTTAAGCGAGGAATATTCGCTCGACGACACAATCATTGGTGGACCCCTAATAACGGAAGTATTATCGTAGTTAAAAAAGCACGTAAATAACTTTTTTAAAAATTAAGGCGAATGTTTTACCATTAAACCGTTGAACTACTTGGTGGTAAAAATAAAGAATGTCTGCGGGTTCCATAGTAGTAGCACACGATATTGATTATTGATGCTTACATGAGAAGTCACTCGCTTATACTCAATTATTGCTACAAAGAATTCTTTGATAGTATCTCACGTTATTTGATTCGATTATTGTCACAAGATTAATATTTTATATTATTAAATCAATAATTGAGATGACAAAGTTATTCATATTATTATTTGCAATATCGACGATGTCTAGAAAGTTACGTCGAGGAGAGGTTTGGTCACCTAATCATGGCGCCAATAGGAGAAATTCTTATCGGAAAGCCCCTCTTTCACGGGAATGATCTGGTTGTTAAATATTGTTAGTTATAATATTAATGATGAATAATTGTTAATAGATTAAAAATGTGTATATTAAAGATAAATAATTTATGGTAAATATTTATTCAATTTTTGATATAAATATAGGGATTGTTATGAGGCGTTTGTTGTAAGTTTGACTTAGTATTTCATGTGAAGATTTACTAATTTTAAAGACCGTCGATTGTGGTTTAAATAGATAACCAATATGGACCATTGATGGTGGTTTTAATAGTAAATCAATTTGGACCATTGATGGTGGTTTTAATAGTAAATCAATCTGGACCGTCGGTGGTGGTTTTAAAAGTAAATCAATCTGAACCGTCGGTGGTGGTTTTAAAAGTAAATCAATCTGGACCGTCGGTTGTTGTTTTAATAGTAATCAATATGAACCGTCCGTTCTAATAGTAAATCAATCTGGACCGTTCATGAATCAGTTATTATTTAGTCCATTCTCCTATAAATAGAAGCTTAATTCTTCTTTCATTCTCACCAATTCACTAAGATTCATAAGAGACACTATAGAGAGAAAAACCATAGAGAGCAAGAAGAAGAGTATATTCGCTACTTCACTATCAGCGAAGATCCAACCTTCTACTAAGGTAAGAGGTATTATTTCTTTCGTATTCATAAGGAATACTATTTTTGTATTCATCCTTTAATATGTCGAAATAACTGGCTCACTACGGATTACGTGATCGTATATTATTGTGAAAATCCATTTCTTGAGCCAGTATGTTATTTCTTTTCATATTCTTAAATCTAAACTTACTATGGTAAGCATTGCTTTCGATAATCCTTGAAATTAGTGGAATATCCTTTAGTTTTTGCGCTTCATCCAAGATCGTTTCATTGAAATATTGATATGAACGTTCTTATTAAATATCAATATTTTCACCCGGTACTATTCACTTCAAGTTACTATTCACCAGATTATTATTCACTATAATATTATTCACTCGGGTATTCGGGGCACTTTTCTTGTAGGGTACTATTCACGAGTTAGTATTCACGAGTTACTATTCACCCGATTACTATTCACTCAAATATTGTTTACTCGGGTATTTAGGGCACTTTTTCATGTCGGGATACTATTCACGGGGTACTATTCCCGAAGTACTATTCACCAAAAAAATTATTTTTTTTCTGTCCAAATTATTTTTGATACATGGATATTATTCTTGAATTTTACTCCACAAAGTAGTATCATGTTGACAATTTGGACATTATTGAATTCTAGATAAATTAAATTATAAATCTTTAAAAATTTATCCTTTATTTTTTTTAATTGAATTCTTATATCATTGTCATCATCATCATGCTTATTGTCAGGAATAAACATGTGAATGATATTCCTATTTACATATGATTTGATTATGATATATATGAATTAAAATGCAAGTATACTTGCATTAAGAAAAGCTGTAAAGTCCTTTGATAGATAATAGAAACATATGTACAAGGACTTAGATTGAATTGATCAAATATGTTAGGGTGATCCTATATAAGCAAAATAGCTCTGTAAAGTCCTTAAAAAGAAATGATGTACAAGGACTATAAATATAGAAATATCAAGCATGTTAGGTTGATCCTATGATGTAATAAATGAGCTCAGCATCGATCGTCGAATCGAACCGCACTGTAAATCGTGATGCCGTCGGGAGAGTCAAAGATAACTCGAAGCTATCGGCGTAATCATAGTCCGCAAGATAGTAGATCTCGTAGTTCGTAGACGCCGGGAGAGACGAGGAAGGATCATATTGTGTCGAGTAGTACTTTCTGGAGCCGTAGTCTCTCGAGGAAGTCATGTTGAGAATCGTAGAGATGACACCGCCTATGAGTCGACCGAGCATCTACCGGGCGAAGTCAAGAATCGTAGACTACACTTCGAGTCGTAGAGTCTCATCGATGTCGGCTAAGTAAAGAATCGTAGACTACACTCGAGTCGTAGAAAGTCATCGATCATATCAAAGGCAGAGATCGTAGTCGAGCAAGATCAGATGAAGACAACAAGCATAACGATAGAAATCGTAGAGTGTCAAGATCTGATCTCGGAGTCGTAGTGTCTGCACAACCAAAGCTGAATCGTAGTGTGTAGAACTGAGACTTCAACAGATGTGCTCACAATGCCAAGGCAGAATCGTAGATCAAATACGATACTCAACAAATGAGCACTCCCAGAATATCCAAAGGAATGAAGCCTCTGATTGGTACTGCAAAGATACATCCCACCTAAAGGAAACCAGAGAGCACTCAATGAATGACATGCAAGCTAATAGAAGATCTAAGCATCAACTCAATCAGCATCCAGATTGAGTTGTGAAGCCATTCGAGATGAAGTCTTCCAAAAGTTGATCATAAGAAGACTTCAATAACTGACAAAGGAAAGTCAGCTAGTGTAGTTGCTGTCAAGTAAATAGAAGACATCGATCTTGGAAGCACTAGGATCGTAGTGTTTGCCAAACAAAGAAAGAACTGATGGAGTGTACACAGAGATACTGGTTCGCCTCTGAAGAACAAGGCTAAAGTGATTAAGCATTGGGTCAGTCCATTGATGATAAGAGAATGGGAGATCACAAGGACAAAGCGAGCTAGACATGCCACAAATCTGAAATGTCTTGTTACTCAGAAAGGGCTAGAGTGAAGAGTCAAGCCATCAGTATCTGAGAGCAGTCGAGGCAAACAAAAGTGTTAAGGAACTGCACAATAGAAGGAAGAGATGTTCTACACTGAAAATCAAATGAACACTCTTCCAAGATCGTAGCATTGCCTCTCAATTTCAAATGAGCAACTGTCAACTAGACACTACGATCAGGTCCAAGAAGATGTGCATCAGAATCGTAGAGTTCGAACAACTGAGGATTGAAGCATTGGCAACGGTTCAATCTGAAGGTTGGTATTCGAAAAAGAGCTTATTGAGAGCATCGATGCAAAAGGACAACCTCTGATCGAAAAATCAGAAGGAGGTAATAAAGTTGACTACCTGCCCAAGATATAAAGTAACATCTCTGATGGGGTAGGTGAAATAGTAGAATGCAGTGTCAAAAAGTCATGTATCATGTCACATTTGCGTAGCCTACACCAAATAACTTCGAGATCTGCGAGGCAATTCAAAAAGCTTTTTTAACGGCTACTTTCCAACGGGAAGATGAGGAAGTAGTATAAATCAAATGAGCTTCAAAGATCAAGTGAAGTCGATGATTAAAAAGTTGCGAGAATTGTTGAGTTGTTGGAATGCTACCGTTGACTCTCACGAGTTCCACAGAGATTAATGAACAAGTCTCAAATGTGAGTGAGACTATATAGGTGGAAGTGAAGCAGCTTTGAAGAAGGACTTAAACAGACCAGAGCTTCACTCAACAAAGATGAGAATGCCATTGAAGATGGCAGCCAAGCTGAGAGCCGAGAAGACCAAGAAGATAGGATTCAGAAAAGTGGAAGAATACAAAGAAGATCAAGAGAGCCACTCTACATGATCACCATGAACCAAAAGTCGAAAAGAATAGAAGCGTAATCATGTACCAAAAAATATTCAAGAAGGGTTCAGAGGTTTACTAATCGCTAGATTTTAAGTCTACCAAAAGCTCAGAGACTTAGTAAATCCAGATGGTGATGGTGCATAACTGACATCAGATGAAGATGAACAGAAAGGAGTAAAAGATCAGCTGCACCAGAGAAGTTATGGTCCAGACTCCAAGCAGAATACAAAGAGGACCACACCAAGCTGCTAAGTACATAAGATGTTCAAGCTTAAAGATATCTTAACAGATCAGCACCAACACCACCACCACCAACAACAAACAGCCAGGGCCTGAGGGGTCCTTGTCCAGAGGGACTAAATGAAGTTCCAAGCCTACTCGGCTTGAAGAGTTCCTAAGGAACTAGAGGAGTTCCAAGGCTGCTGGTTTGACGCCCCCAAAATAGGTATACATCTCCCATCTTGAGTCACCAAATACATGGTACAAAATTCAAATACAATTTAATTATACAACAGTCGTGTAAAATACGACAAAACATAATCTAAGAGTTTCAATAAGAATGTTGTCATCTAGACAATATCCACACTCAATGGAGTCTTCATTACATTTATTATCACACTATTTTATAGAATAGTGAGGACTATTAAAACAACCATCTGGACCGTCAATCCATTCCCCGACTCGTCCCAGCTATATTCTCATTTCTTGAAGAGAACAGTGAAAGAAAGGGTGAGCTCAACTAGCCTAGCAAGAAATATTATGACTAAGATAATGCAGTAATAAATTATTCTTAGCCTTCAACAAAGATAACAACCGATAGAATATAATGACAACAAGTTTTAGATCAACAACAATGAATAAGAAATCCATTAGAAGAGTCAAGAGTAGAGCATAAAATCTACTATCTTCTATGATTTAAAAAGTTTTTCATCAAATTTATCATTTGAGACTCGCTTAATAAATAAAATCGAATCATCCTGCGCATCACGCGCCAAGGATATTCATGTAATCATCAATGGTCATGATTATACCGAATAATCAATGAGGACTTTCACTACATCATTCGGTCACATTACTTGGCCATGCATTAATAATCCAATAATCCTCGCCATAATCATACCAAGTCCATCTATGCTAACGTAAGCCAAAGATGACTTTTCATCACAATATAAAAGCATGAGGATGATGATGATATAATAATAATTCAATAAAACAAGTTCAAGGATAAATTTTAAAGATTTACAATTTAATTTATCCATAAATCAATAACGTCTAGCTGTATTTAACTAATCAGTCTCGTCAGAATATTCGATACGGGTTTGGAAACAGGTTTTGCACCGAAACAATGGCCCATACAAAATTCAATTTCACGCTGGGTAGAAGTTGTGAATACTGCCGTAAAATTTATAACAATAGAATTATCAAGCTTAAACCTGACGATTTTTATTTAAATCTTCGTGATACGAGTTAAGCAAAGTGTTCTACATCCGCTTTTTTCAATAAAAACGAATACCTTTATGGCTTGGAGATGACCGTTACCGACTCTGAATTGTGATAACAGGTCGATTACGAAGACACAGCCAACAACTCATTTAAAAACAATCAATTTTCGCATTTATAAGTAGCTAACCAATTTAAATGTAAGTATTTTTTTAATGAAATAAGATCGGTTGTAATGAGGGCACCATTTGATTCAAAAAAAAACAAGACTTATAAACAATCGGATGTAATGAAGCGTTCTCCCAACTGAAACTATTTGCACAGAGCAGTCAAAGTCCCATTTCCTTCTGAAATAAATCTTAATCGATGGTACGCAATGCGGTAAATGTGAGAAATAAGAACCGTGAATCCCAGATCAGCCAAAGCATGTAATTCCATTGTAGTTTAGTGACAAGCCACCCGCGACGACTCCCATTCGGATTCTTTTGCTCTTCGGGAGGTCACAATAAACGCCTCAATGGCTAATTTTTCCTCGACATCCTAAATTCAATTTTATTTCAAAGAACTAGCAAAATCGAAGCAAGCGACCTTTCTCTTCCATATTTCATGCTTTACGCAGCTTTGATCTGATGTCCCTCTCTCTCCGATTTGAAGTATACGATAGTAGTCTTCCTTCCTTAACAACGGGTGCTTGGGTGGCCGACGTCCATCATCACCATCTCCATTCAAACGTCTAGTTCATTGTTTTGGCCTCGACATTACCAAAGTCCATCATATCCGGCTCGCTGATTCCTCCATCGTCATTGCCACCGCCTCAACATTATTCTCGGCCAGTATTATAATTTCGTCACGCTTTTTATTAAGGTTGACTCATCGCTTCCACTAATCTAGAATTCGCTTATAACATCACGAATAAAACAGTTTTCTTTATGAAATAAGAGGTTTATTTATTCCCGCTTCAAACCTTCTTAAAAACATTCGCTACCATTCTCTCTTCATTATCCACTAGTTGACGAACTGTGATAACTCTGCAAATTTTACCTCGTATCGCGCGACACTACTTATTATTACAAAGTTCCAACTGATAAACTCGACCAACTCCACTTTGCCAAGCATTCTGTGAAAGTATCGTCATTGAACAAATAGCCTCGAACGCCTCCCAAGATATCTTTCGTGACAAAATTGCCGAGTATCGCTTTATCGATTCCCCACCAAAGAATCCGCCCAAGAACATAAAAGCAAGAGTGGAACTTTTGCCTCTGAGCATCCAATACATCAAACATTCGTAACTGCATGATCCATGCTTCCGCCAGAAGTGGTTTTCGCCTCCCTTAAAATAATCATGCATGTGGTCCCAGCACTTAACTGCTTTTTTAATATGATCACTCATGAATCAAGATAAATCGTAGATAAAGTTTCCCAACATTCGATCATTCACATTTGTCATGAAGTTGTTGCCATGATCATCACGCTTTCCGAAGGTACTATCCTTATTATCACATGCCAGGACCAACAATCGTCAGGCTTCCATCATATTCTCAACATTCTGGGATGTCATTTTCAGAGCACTACCACAAAACAAAGCAAAGTTAATCGACGTAACAAATTATCCCATCTTCCTCGACCAACCAATCAAATATCACATAAACTTGTAGTCATACTAGCCAAGGCAATCCCCTGCCTCCCTCCAAGACTATCTTCCTCACATCTTAAATGCAGGATCATATCCCTAAGCTCGACACCAACCAGATGTTTCCCCAAATTAGGTATATATCACCCATTCCGTCGACACTTACACGGTATGCAATCGAAAAAAACAACTTATTAACATAACCGTCAGGTACATAATACGACATACAACCGTGAGCCAAAATACAAATATCGCCTATTAGATATTATCAAATAAAAAGTCCTCATTACGCTTATTATCACACTATTTTACATGTATTAAGGAGGATTCACATCAGACCATCACCGCAATATATTATCATCAAGAACGAAGGTTCGTGGATACGTAATTATCAATAGTCTAAATCCAAATACAATAGACAAAGTCGCTAACTACAATAATACGCAATCCACAAAAGGAATTTTTTGCGCTTCAAAGCCGCCATCATCGCTTATATGATTAATAAATATTTCTACATCATCGAATCACCTCCTCGCACTACTACCAAGGATATTCTTAAGATCACGACTAATAATTATCGAAGTGACCACGCGCCAAGAATATTCGTATTCATTAATGGTCATGCATCACGCTAATAATCGCTCCATCACTGCACTAATACTAATCGAGGATTTTATCATCATCATTTGTAATAATACTAAGGACACAATTACCATCAGCCTCGGTCATAATCAACCAAGTTCATCTACGACCAAAGGCATGTACGCACTTTCAAAAAAAAATATAACACGCAGGATGATTAATAGAGAGATGTTGAACCAACAAAACAAGTTCTGGCAACTATTTCATCCAAGAAATTATTAACGCCCAAATTCGCCAACACGACATCGCTTTTTGTAGAGTAAAATTCAAAAGAATGATCAAGAATATTTCCATGAAAAGATATCGATGAAAACATATCAAGGATATTCTGCCAGTAGGTAAATCTGCGTAGACAGTTATTCCAATGTGTAATAATAAGCAACTAACAACAATGTATACAAGAAGAATAACACCCCCTACATTCATATCGCAAAGAATAACACTTCACATTTGCGTGAGATCAATATCGCAGCAGTAACAAAATTCTTCTTCTTTCTCTTATTCTATTCTCTATACTTTCTCTATAAATCGAATTAATTCGTGAAAATAATGAAGCCCCAGCCTCTATTTATATGTAAGATACTGTTTTTAGCACTTTGAAAAGGTGCTTTATTTAATCGGGTTTCGACGTGAACATGTCTGGAGGTCAGAATGTAAAACGGTAAAGGTAATTACTTATTAACGAAGGTAAAATAATTATCGACGCAAGGTAAATGATTTATTCATGGTAATTCATATCGACGTAAGCAATCATTATCGACGAAGGTAAATTACTTATCTACAAGTGTAAACGATTCACAAGGGTAATTACGAATGGGACGAAGGTAACACTACGTCTATCGAATGGTTGTATATATTATCGATTTAAGGGTAATTACTATCGATTTAAGGTAAATACTATTCATTAGGCGGTAATTACTATCGATTTAAGACTCTTAGTATTTAATGCATACGAGCCCCCATAAACAATCAAACTTACCACAAATCATTTTTTTTCATCAACACATATTTAATCTTTCAACAATTATTACATCATTTAGTAATTCGTCATTGCCTCTTTGATTATCGATGAATACTATAACATATTATATTGTAATTTATGATCGCGACATACAATTCAATAATAATATAAAGAGATACGATGCAAAAGAATTATCGTAGCAAGTAATAATTGCACAATGGAAACACTTCTCATCACGAAGATCAATAATCATCACCAAGCTACTACGCAACTACACGCTGTATTACCTGCATTTTACCACCGGTAGTCTAACAAATTTTATCAGAATAATTCAGCCTATTATTTTATAAAATATTTTTACGTTTTCTCAATCCGACAATAATTTGCTAGCTGTCCACCATCGAGCCATCAGACGTAATATTCCCTAACAAAAGAATATTCTCGACCAAACGTAATATTTTATAAATAACTTCAGATACTTTGCAAAAATATTACCCACAACTATAACACATTATATCAAATTTCATTCCATAATATTCAAAATAATATTTATAGAAAAATTCATCTTTTATTTAGTCGGGTCTTACATATACCGGTCAATCCCTCGGTCATAAATAAAACAAGTTCAAGGAAAATTTTAAAGATTTACAATTTAATTTATCCATAAATCATAAATAACGCCCAAATTGTCAACACAATCTTTTGCTTTGTGGAGTAAAATTCAAGAATGCTTCAGAAGAATATTTCCATGAAAAGATCTTTGGATGAAGCGCAAATATCCAGGATATTCTACTAATTTCATGGAGTATAGAAGCCAAAACTTTAACCAACCGAGTATAATAGAATATATGAAACCGCAAATGAATTTTACCGCATATACGGTAATCCACATGGATGAGATCATTTCCACAATTTAATAAGGAATGAATACGAAGGATCATTCACCATGCATGCAGTAATCTACATAGACAGGTTATTCCAACAAAATAATAAAGAATGGAATAACAGAAGAATTCACCAGGCACGCGATAGACCGCACAGACAGGTTATTCCAACAGAATAATAAAGAATGGAATAACAGAAGATGTGACACCCCCAAATCCTGGTACTTTTATTTCCACAGGATTTGGTGTTCACGCTACAAATATTATCTATCTATCTACCCATAAATAAATATAAACCATGCAATAGATAGAAATAAATAAATAAATCTTCCCTTTTGGGGTTACACCATCTGCATAATAAATACAATCCCAAGTCACTCTAACCTTAAACATCTGTGCGGAATCATAAACAAATAACAAGTCTTAAACAACATCAAGTCTAAATTTAAATACATAATAACAACAAGTTTTCTTCATTTGTTAACCTTGTCCATGCCTTTACTAGTGAAATGCTCGTCAGATCTTTCGTTCTTAACTGCAATGTTATTATTACGCAAGAGTGAACACGATTGCCCACAAGTTTAATAATATAACAAATGAATAATAACATGCGAATAAATCAAAGACTTCTGAAATAGAAAACTCAGCTTTTGAATCAAGAATGAATAACAAGAAACAAAAGAACTTCTGAGGGTCATAAGACCTTGAACTATGTCCTAGGTTGTCAAGTGTTTATACTCGAAACCTTTAACAGTCATAAGACTATGTATTCTTCTTCTCGTACTTAGGGGGATCAACCCTTAGTACCATACTATATGCATAATATCTTAACACTAACGTATAAGTAATCCCATACGCAGGTTGTTCATCTCAATTTGACATTAGAGTCCGCACAAAGGAAGTTTGGTTTGGATAATTCAACAAGGGTTCAAATTTAGAACGTTCATCAACTATGGACTAGTCGAATCATTAAGGGTTCACTAGTCTAACAATGTTCAACAAGAACTAATATTTAATTGAATAGCAATCTCAATGGATATACTGATAGAATAAGTATTGTATAATAGAATCATACTTTGAAAGATTAATATACTTTGATATAACAAAATGAACTTGATCAATAATAACGAGAATTTGCTCGATATAGAGATAAACTTATAAAATCATATAATGATAACTTAGTAGGTTAGGAAACTTTCCTCGTCGTAGATTACACGTTAATTTATACACGTTCTCGATTTAATCCTACATACCATTTACATTTACAATACCAAATCAATTATAACGTAACTAGTCATCACAAGTTCATTTTCTTTGTCTAAATTTGATTATGACCATACTTAATCAAATTTCTACATTCATTGATGCATCATTTACAGTTAATGAATAATAAGCTAACCATGTGTTCAATAATTCAATTCGCACATAATTGTGTTATTACTATGTTAAGAATTTATCTTAACGTCTCATTATACGTCTAACATAATTTTATGTTCCTTAGATTTGGTTACTATGACATTTATGGACTTGAACACTTAAAAAATTTCATTTCTGGACAATCGCTAAGTATTATGCTTACGCCAACCGCTAGGCCTAATCTCGGCGTTCTTGGTATGGTGTACTGCTGATTGAGACTGGCATCACTGCTGGGACTTAAGGCATGGAGTTGAAAGTTGCCATGAAACTCCAGCTTTTGAATTCTAGTTCATGAAGAACACGTAATCAAGTGAAATTATCATTACATGGTCATTAAATTCACCAAATTAAACATACCCACATACTAGAATTCATACATAATCATTACCCAACCTTTATAGAGTGATTTTAACCAATTAAAACACATAATTACAGAATCAAAACATGTAATTTCACTGTTCTTGATGTTCTTGAAGGTTTTGAACACAAAACATAAAAATTAACACTACGAATTCGTTATAACACCAAATCCATCCATTCGAAGTTTGATTTCTTCGTTTTAACATGCATAATTATATACGAGTGTGAATTTTACTTAAACAATATATGTTTGACATATTAAATTTACGATATAGCTATATATATGGCCATATTTCTATACTCTGTAAATTTTGAAGCAATAACATACGTTTTAATATTATGAAACTGATGATATGGAACCATACAATATATAGTAAAACACATTATAACAACATCTTATCACATATATACATATAATTATTACCCTTTCCAATTACATGAATTTAACTGAAACTTAAAAGCCAAAAACTTAAACAACGTAAATTTGAAATTTAGGGAAGAAGAGATTACCCTTGATTACTCGCTTGGACTACACAAGGTGATAACAAGTTAACAACTCCCAATTTCACACTTCTTCTCCTTTAATCTCACCGATTCTCAAAACTCTCTCTCCTCTCTGCTTTTGCTTTTCCGGACTTAGTAAATAAAAAAAAGGAAGACATATATAATAAAGGAACTGACGCGTTGTGGAGGTCAGTTATCCATCATGGGTTAACTGCTATTAACTCCCCTTAGGGCCTTGTTTGGCTGGCAATAATAGGTTTTAAAACCATTTAATTTAATGATTCTCTTATACTATAGTTTAAATCATGTTACACCCAATTGCACAATAAATCAAATATCTTATTTAATTTGATTTAAATAAAATATAATAATTTCTTATTAGTTCACATAGTCATATAATTAATTTCTCGTTTATCAATTATGTCAAATTATTAAATCTTTAATTAATTATTAAATTAATTAAAAAAAAATAACATTAGGCTTATTATATATTTCTTTTAATTCAATAAGCTCACATAAATACATACTTGAATAATAAAAAAATTCTTCACATTAATTTAATAAATATAACACATAATTAAATTAATCTACCACAACTTCATCAATTAATTATTTAATCTAATAATTAATTCATCAAAATTATTATTCAATCCAATAAATATTAAAATTAAAGTACAAAATCTCTGGTTGCCACGTGAAGAATTCACCAGTGCATGCGATAGATCAAGACAAACAAAAGTTATTCCAATGTAATAATAAAGAATGGAATAATGAGAAGAATTCACCGGGCATGTGATAGATCAAGATGACAAAGTTATTCTAAATGTAATAATAAAGAATGGAATAACAACCCTTACGAAAGTATTGAAAGAAAATAACTCTCTTCATGAATACGAAAGAAATAATACCCTTACCTTAGAAGAAAACCTGGATTTGGAATAGTGAGGTAGCGAGACTTTCTTCTTATTTCTCTCTATAATTTCACTCTATAATAATTGTTCTTATGAGACTTAGTGAATTAGTGAGAAATAAAGGAAGAATGAGCTTCTATTTATAGAAAATATAGTTTCAATAATTGCATATTTTGGGGCTCAAAATATTACAGTATAATACCTTCCTCTTTTTCTTTATTTTTAATTTAGTCCCTGCAAGTATTATCAAACTTGCACCACCTCCACTAATAGTAAATCATGTGAATCAATAGTAAATCATGTGACTCAATAGTTCTAAACATGTCAAAAAAATTAATTATAGTATAGTACCTTCATCTATACCTCTATTTTTAATTTAGTCATGCAAGTATTATAAATCTTGTACCAACTCCCCTAATAGTAAATCATGTGAATCAATAGTACACACATATGAACACATAGTTATAAGCATGTGAATTAATAGCAATTAATTGCTCATTTATCAAATTGAATTACCCGATTGGTCAATATAACCTCCAGACATTAATTATTATCGAAATAAATGTCGATTTCCACTAACACTAATAATTCCCACACAATGGAACTATCAATTTCATCTTTAATCAACATGAACTTATTCATCATTAATATTATAACTCACAATATTTAATAACCAGGTCGTTCCCAGGAAAGAGGGGGCTTTCCAATAAGGATTTCTCCTTATTGGCGCGCAATTAGATTATCTAACCTCTCCTTGACAGAACTTCTAGACATTATTAATATTGCAAATAATAATATAAATAACTTTGTCGTCTCAATTATTGATTTAATAATATAACATATTATATAGATGATATTGTGACAATAATTGAATCAATAATATAAGAGAGATATGATGCAACAGCCATCGTAGCAATAATTGAGTATAACCGAGTGACTTTTACGTAAGCATCAATAATCAATACCGGTGTGCTACTATGAAACCACGCCAGACATCGTATTTTTACTAGGGTAGTTCAACGGTTTTAATTCAGTAACACTTTCACTGTTATTTTTATAAAAAGATATTTATGTCGTTTTCTTACTACGATAATACTTCCGTTGTGGGGTCCACCAATGATTGTCCCGTCGTACGGATATTCCCCGACAAAAAGAATATTCCCCGACCAAACGAATATTTTATAATTACTTGCATACTTTGCAAAAATTTTCACATATCACCCTTAACTTTAACCTTTTATCAATTTAACCATTTACAGAATAAAATAATAATTATAAGAAAATTGAATACTTTCATTTCATAAAATTTGGGGTCTTACAATCTCCTCTCCTTATGAAATCTCGCCCCCTCGAAATTTACGACGATGCACTCGTATGCTTAGAATAGATGAGGATACCTTGACTTCATTTCATATTCCAACTGTTGAGGTATAACCTTTGAGTGTCGAATATGATCCTTCTTATCCAAGATTTTAACACGTATCTCATCATACGTTAAATCTTCTGATATCTCGTCTAGTTCTAATTCAATAATGTGGTTCGGGTCGTCCACATATTTACGTAACATCGATACGTGAAAAAAGTTATGAACACGCAACATACTTGGCGGTAAAATGAGTCTATAGGCCACAGTTCCTACTCGATCGAAGATTTCAAATACACCAATAAATTAAGGGTTGAGATTTCCTCTCTTCATCGACTCTTGCTTCTAGAATAACGCCCTCTTGAACATTCTTCTTCACATTCATCAGCTACGGGTGTGTAGCTTGAGCGACGTTTAACTTTATCGATTAAAGTCGATTCTACTCAGATATTTGATATCACCACGGGTCCCTAGAGTCTTTAACTCTATCTTCATCATTTATAAGTTATACGAAATGGGTTTTGTGTTAACAACGTCACACTTGTAACCGCATACGATCTTCTACTCAACGCGTCAGCTACCACGTTCGCTCTTCTACGATGATATTGAATGGTATGGTCGTAATCTTCAACAACTCGAGCCAACGCGTCTTACAAGCATTATCGTTCGTTTTAGGTGAAGAAATACTTGAGGGTTTTTAAAATGGGTTTTGTAAAGGGTCAATACAAAATTGATTTCACGCCTAGGGTTAGGCTAAGAAGTCTTCAAGAATACACCAGAAATTTATTAACAATAGAAATATCATTCAAAAGCGTGACTCTAATCCCAAGACTTGATAATACGTCACATTGATACCTATCAACTTGCCACCATTATTCACAAAGACCTTTATGAAAAGTCCGGCTTGGTGACATTCCACAAGGAAGTCACCGGATAAAGGCTCGGGACTCTTTACTTATGGATTGATATGACAATGATTGACTTTAGTGGTTTGGTTGCTTGAATAAGCATAACAAAGTTGGTTAGAATATGAAAGCTAATAACCCACGAAAAGCATGATGAGTAGTTAACCAATCGATTCCTAAAATCACATCAAATGCAAGTATTTTCAAAGAGTTAAAATCGACAGGTAACATGAAAGTGTCGATTTGAATCAAACAAGATTTATAAACAATGGAGGTAACAACGGTTTCTACTAACGAAGTTTCAACCAATAAGTCAAAGTCTAACTTCTCTGGGGTCAAATTTAAATGTTGAGCGCAAGCAAGAGAGATAAAAGAATGGGTAGAACTGGTATCTAATAAGGTATAGACTTCTCAAGAATTTATGATTAATTTACCCATGATAACTTCATTCGGGTTCCTCGATAAACGCTCTCACTTAACTTGTCTGGGACATCCTTTGGCATCACCATCCCAGTTGAACTTGACTTTGCTATAGATTACATTCCACCCTTAATTGCTTCGTCACATTCCTGATCCATGATTCGAATCATTACTCTCCAATCCATATCGAATTGGGGTTGACCGCTCTGCACAGGGTAATTCGAACTCGATGTTGGATTCTCCCAATTGTTGTCCAAAAAGCGAAATCCATTTCATCTATTTTGACTTTATTGGATCGGACATCCTTTTTTACAATATCAACACGTCGTGCGGCTTTTACCCATGCATCATCTATTCTCCTTCGTTCAGTTGTTTCTTCTTTCATCAGAACTTTGATCATAGAATTCTCAGATTCCAGCTCTAATATCTTATACTTTGCCAAGGAGTGCTTCTATTCAAGCATCACACATCGGGTAACACAATTTTGAATTGTTGCATCTCTTTGATCCACGACCGCCTGCCATTCTTTAGCCTACTCTTCTAACTCATGAATATGATTTTGTAATTCTAAATTTATATCATAAAATTCTTTTAATAAATTCTCCTCTTCTTCCTCACTCTCAGCTGCTACCTCTGCAACTAGCTCGGGTGCAACTATTAGTTCTTCACTCACCACATAGATACCTCTAATTTCTTCTTCGTTTGACATCACATTAACCTGGTTAGTGATTAAATGTGTCTCAAAGGTCTCATTCACTCCATTGTTAACATTTTCAATTTGCCATTTTCAAACACCGCCACAAAACAAAGGTTAATTGACATATCATATATTATCCCTATACTTTATTGACCAATTAAATACCAAATAAACTTAGGTATGTCATACTAGTGAAGGAATTCTTCGTCTCTCCCCTCCTAGTTCTTGTCTCACATCTCAGCCAATGATCATATCCCTAAGCTTTGATACCAACTGTGACGCCCCCAAAATAGGTATACATCACCCATCTTGAGTCGCCAAATACATGGTACAAAATTCAAATACAACTTAATTATACAACAGTCGTGTAAAATACGACAAAACATAATCTAAGAGTTTCAATAATAATATTGTCATCTAGACAATATCCACACTGAATGGAGTCCTCATTACATTTATTGTCACACTATTTTATAGAATAGTGAGGACTAATAAAACAACCATCTGGACCGTCAATCCGTTCCCCGACTCGTCCCAGCTATATTCTCATTTCTTGAAGAGAACAGTGAAAGAAAGGGTGAGCTCAACTAGCCTAGTAAGAAATATTATGACTAAGATAATGCAGAATAAATTATCCTTAGCCTTCAACTTGACGAAACAATCGATAGAATATAATAGACAACAAGTTTTAGATCAACAATCAGAAGCGGAATAAACAATCCATTAGAAGAGTCAAGTAGAGCATAAAATCGACTATCTTCTATGATTTAAAAAGTTTTTTATCAACTTTATCGCTGAGACTCAGCTTAATAAATAAAATCGAATCATCCCTGCATCATGACCAAGGATATTCATGTAATCATCAATGGTCATGATTATACCAAATAATCCCTGGTCATAATCATACCAACAACTGTCCATCAATGAACTACAGGCTAATGAGGACTTTCACCACATCATTCGTCACATTACGGTCATGATTATACCGAATAATCCCTGGTTATAATCATACCAAGTCCATCTATGCACGTAAGCCAAAGATGACTTTCATCATAATATAAGCATGAGGATGATGACAATGACATAATAATTCAATAAAACAAGTTCAAGGAAAAATTTTAAAGATTTATAATTTAATTTATCCAGAAATCAATAACGTCCAAATTGTCAACATGATACTGCTTTGTGGAGTAAAATTCAAGAATGCTCAGAAGAATATTTCCATGAAAAGTTACTGGATGAAGCGCAAATATCCAGGATATTCTACTAATTTCATGGAGTATAAAAGCTAAAACTTTAACCAACTAAGTATAATAGAATATATGAAACTGCAAATGAATTTTTGCTCGCCATGCGATAATCCATGTAGACAGATCATTTCCACAATTTAATAAGGAATGAATACTAATGATCATTCACCATGCATGCGGTAATCCACATAGACAGGTTATTCCAACAGAATAATAAAGAATGGAATAACAGAAGAATTCACCAGGGCATGCGATAGACCGCATGCAACGAGTTATTCCAACAGAATAATAAAGAATGGAATAATGGAAGAATTCACTGCATGCATCTGATAGACCGCACAAACAAAAGTTATTCCAACAAAATAATAAAGAATGGAATAATAGAAGAATTCACCAGGCATTCGATAGACGACACAGAAAAGTTATTCCAAAGAGAATAATAAAGAATGGAATAACAACCCTTACGAGTATTGAAAGAAAATAACTCTCTTCATGAATATGAAAGAAATAATACCCCTTACCTTAGAAGAAAAGCTGGATCTTTGGAATAGTGAGGTAGCGAGACTTCTTCTTCTTCTTTTCTCTATAATAATTGCTCTTGTGAGACTTAGTGAATTGGTGAGAAATGAAGGAAGAATGAGCTTTATTTATAGGAAAATATAGTTTCAATAATTGCACATTTTGGGGCTCAAAATATTACAAAGATAATACCTTCCTCTTTTTTCTTCATTTTTAATTTAGTCCCGCAAGTATTATCAAACTCACACCACCTCCCTAATAGTAAATCATGTGAATCAATAGTAAATCATGTGACTCAATAGTTCTAAACATGTGAAAAAAATTAATTATAGCATAATACCTTCATATATACCTCCATTTTTAATTTAGTCATGCAAGTATTATCAATCTTGCACCAACTCCCCTAATAGTAAATCATGTGAATCAATAGTACACACATGTGAACACATAGTTATAAGCATGTGAATTAATAGTAATTAATTGCTCATTTATTCGGTGAATTACCCGATTGGTCAATATAACCTCCAGACATTAATTATTATCGAAATAAATGTCGATTTCCACTAACACTAATAATTCCCACACAATGGAACTATCAATTTCATCTTTAATCAACATGAACTTATTCATCATTAATATTATAACTCACAATATTTAACAACCAGGTTGTTCCCAGGAAAGAGGGGGCTTTCCAATAAGGATTTCTCCTATTGCGCGCAATTATTAGATTAGATTATCTAACCTCTCCTCGATGTAACTTCTAGACATTATTAATATTGCAAATAATAATATAAATAACTTTATCGTCTCAATTATTGATTTAATAATATAACATATTATATAGATGATATTGTGACAATAATTGAATCAATAATATGAGAGATATGATGCAACAATTACTGTAGCAATAATTGAGTATAACTGAGTGACTTTACGTAAGCATCAATAATCAATACCGTAGCTACTACGTAAAACCACGCCAGACATCGTACTTTTACTACCTAGGATAGTTCAACAGCTTTTAATTCAGAACACTTTCAATTGTTATTTTTATAAAAGATATTTATGTCGTTTTCTTACTACGATAATACTTCCGTTGTGGGGTCCACCAATGATTGTGCCGTCGTACGGATATTCCTCGACAAAAAGAATATTCCCCAACCAAACGAATATTTTATAATTACTTGCATACTTTGTAAAAAATTTCACATATCACCCTTAACTTTAACCTTTTATCAATTTAACCATTTACGAAATAAAATAATAATTATAAGAAAATTGAATACTTTCATTTCATAAAATTTGAGGTCTTACAGCTGGCCTTGAAGAGTTCTTAGTGAACTGAAGTTCTAAGGCTGTTGGCCTTGAAGGAATCTTAGTGATTCAGGGTGCTGCCCTTCCTTAGTGGAAATCCTGCTAGTTGAAAGCAGAAGAGTGGATTAGGAGCTTGAGTCTCTGAACCACTTAAAACTCCTTGTATCTTTTACTTTATGTCATTTACTTTATGTACATTAACTGCTATAACTGCTATGTATGTTTTAACTGCGTACTACTAAATTAACTCTACGAACAATGTATGTCTGATTATGAATATATCAATGAAGGGGATCTTTTACTTATTCTGCTGTGGTTGAAAAGATTCTTATATTTGTCATATACTAATTCATGAGCAATACAAATTAAATGAGAAAAGTTTTTTAAATTAAAAAGGATCTATTCAACCCCCCCTTCTAGATCTATATTGTGCCTACTGGGAACTAACAATTGGTATCAGAGCAGATTCTCATACTATATTCAAAAGCTAATCACTTTGAGTCTGATTCTAGGCACAAACATTGTTCTAAACTTAGTTTAGTAGTAAGTCACTTATGCAGTATGTAAATGTGTATATACACTGAAGTCTTTCAGATTGGTCCATGTTCTTGATTGTCATATCAACAAGGCCAATCCTTGCTCCCGATCAATCTTGTAGTCTCAAGATCAAAGCTAGGAAGCTCAAAAAAGACACCAAAAGAAAAGTGTCAAACATCCAAAAGCCTAAAAAGGATGAAAAGGCTACACAAGCTAAGAAATGCTTATCCAGAGAAGAAAGAAGAACTTCTCAAACATGTATCTAGCCAACCAGCAAATTTGGATGTAAACCTTGTAAACTCAAGGATGTCAAAGAACTAAAGATGTTAATATTCTCATAGCTTGCATCTTCAAGACCACGATCGATTTATTGAAAGTTAATTGGAGCAACTAGCTATCGAGGAACAAATGAGAAACTATGCACATCGACAACGGTAGAAAAGTGCGGTTCCTCACTAATATAAATATGTACATCATAATTGCACCCCTTATGAACTACAACAATGATTCTTTCAAGGAATCATAATCTACTTAATAAGGGTGAAGAGAGAAAGTATAATCGAGGGTGGAAACTCAAATGCCTATAAACTTTCTCTCCATCCAAGTCTTGAAAAGTGAAGATGACATCGTGAAAGAAATAAAATGGGTTATAAGAGCATCATGAGTTAAATTAATTTTATGTAAAGTAATCTTTCTTTGATGGGTTAATATGTATGTACAACCTATGGTTTAAGTGTTTAATAACACACAGTATGATCAGTTCTACAAGAGTATCTTGAAGATTCATAGAAACTGATCACCTCCATGAATCAATCAGATACTAATAAATCGTAAAGTTGATTCTCACTCTGTGAACATTTAAACCCTGTGAACATAACCCTAGCAAATGATGAAACCATCAAAGAAAAAGAGTGTTTTATTAAATAGAAAATCTTACACACACTCACCATTATGCATCTCAAAATGTATTATCTAAATTAGTTACATGCATGAATATGAGTGGTGGTGATGAATATGATGATTATCCAAATATATGATGAACAAGGGTTTAGAAAACTAACCTAACAGACTCATCTTACCATGGATACTGAAAAATAGAAATCTATAACCTGCAAGTACCTCGCCTATTTGGCCACACTAAGGAATGATGAAGTAGAAGACTTGACCAAGAAGATTCAACCGGCAGAGAAGGCTTAGGACCTGCTCGTAAATAATTTTGATAAACCTCCTATAAGTCAAAGGTCATCTTCAAGACCTCTTTGAGCTAATCTAAGTGAAGCTCACATGGCTGCTGATCTTTATATGAAAGCAGGCCATTCATCCAAAGATGAAAAAGGGTCTTAGATGCTCAAGCATGCAAAGTTTGTCCTCAAAGAAGTGCACGGAGGATCATCGAGCATCAATCATTGAGGAACACATTACTAAGTAGAACTCCACAAGTTCAAGTCGACAAAGTAGACTATGATCGTAGTGTTGTCAAAAGATAGTAGAGTGATCAGTCCTGGAGATATCTATGTCTATGGTGTAAACATATTCAATTGTTAGTAGTGATTCCAGCCTGAAAGAGACATGCAAGGATACCTCCTAATGCACATGAAGAAAATGAAATCACACCTCACTGAAGAGACAACATCAACCATGGGGAAACAGTGATCTGTTAAGGAACAACAACACTGAGATATACTATGAAGAAGTGTACTAGCTACAGAGTCCCAAATCTTTATGGCTGATGAACCAAATGAAGATCCATAGTCAGTAGGGACGTCTCAAAATGTACTACTGATAACCTATCAGCCACCCAACTTAAAATCGTGGAATACCTACGATCAAACATCTGATCGTAGTGTAAGAGCAGGAGGACACCACGATTATAGCAAATGCAATTGTCTAAAGTTGGTAAAGGACCTCCCCATCAGAAAAGGTCAAACGAGATATCAGTGCAAATTACTTCTAAAGTACTTCATCTGGAAAGTGCCTCAGGGACAAACCTGACCCTTAGCTCACTCTAAGAGGTTAGCCCTTCCTGAGCTACCTTAACCCAGAAGAATAACTTGATCAAGTTCATCTCAAGGACCAAGACAGTTAACAATCATAGAGTAGAGTTTGAAGAGAACTCAACAATCGTGATGTAACCTCAATAATCATAGTGTAACCTCAGCGATCATAGAAACAAACTCGATGATCGCAGTCTTACAAGAGGCTACTCTAACTCATGAGGAGCTGGAAAGAATTGGAAAATTGCTCAACCATTCAAATTATGAGAGAGATAAGTTCGAATACAGCTTGGAAAGATATCATGCAAACGCATCTCAGAACTTAAGTGCCCAAACTGGCTTGGGGTACATCAGTGATAAAACTATGCAGTTTCAAGATGAGGATTAATGTCAAAACCATCCACTGCAACATCTCTCAGAAGTTGATCGTTGAGTCAACAAAGGAAAACGTAGAGTCCATAGCTGTCTTACCATGCTACTCTACGAACCAAGATGGTCAACAGTCAATCCACATCATTGACGATTACTTGTTTTAAAAAGGGACATTAAACTTAAGAGTTAATGGGGAGTTACAGCTCATTACTGGGAATCGTGCAACCAATGGCTAGTTGACACATCACAACGTATGCAGAGTCAGAAGGAACTTCCATAAAGATAAAATTCAAAATCTACAAACAGTTACCAGAAACTATCGAATTTCTCTCCCTCCCATTTCAAACCCTAGAATCCTCTTCGAAGCTTAAATCAATTAAACCTCCAGAACCCAAATCACAGTCAGCTATCTCTCATAAATCTCTTTGGAACACTAACCCACATACCTTGAACTCTTGCAATGGCAGAATAGCGAGTTATAACGGGAATCCAACTCAGCTTTAAAAAGTTTAAAAAATAAGAAACGAAGTTTAAGGAAATACCTTAACTCGTAAAGAAGGTTGGGTTCTCTGAGTGCTTGGAGGCCAACACTCTAGTCTATACAGAGTTAGTAAAGTAGTTCTACTCAAATGCTTCAACAAATTTCGGGCTTCGACCACTAAGGTGAAAGGATCAAGTCTCAAGATAAAAGCATCAGGCATCAATCAATGTCTAGGATTTCCCAATCAAGGTCCGATAAACCGGATGAAGTCGACATTGAAGAAGGCAAGAGGCTAATGCGGATTAAAGGAACCCTATTCTAAAGGATATGAAGAAGAAGGAGTTTCTAAGAAATTCAAGTTCCTTGTTGAGATAGTGGGAAAATGTATACTATGTAAGGATACCGCACATGACATAATCGTGATTTGACTCGCAATTAAAAATTATGTCCGCTATAGTTCAAGAAGCAAATCAACTTTGGAGTAATCCTATTTGATCAAATCTCCAAATGGGTAGAAAATTTGAGTTGAAGAAGTCTGAAAAACCCGTGACAAAGGGGTTTCATGGAAGAAAGTTGAGTATATTACTAAAGAATAAGCGGGAAGAAAATCAAGGAGGATGAAGGAGAGCCTCTAAATGTTCACAAAGTAATGTCTCCTCATTTGTTTCAGAACTGGAAGAAGAACCCAAAGGAAAATAGGAGGCTAACTACAGCTGGGGGCAGCAAAAAGAACTCTGCTAAGAAAAGAAAGGCAAAAGAGGTGGAAAGCTCTAAGTCTTGTGACTCAGCACCAGTAGCAACCACACCAGCAAGGAAGAAATCCAAAGGTGTGAAGAAAATTAAGGCCCAACCAAAAAGTCTCTCCATGGAAGATAAGGATAAAGAAGAAAAAGTCTTGACTACAGAAACCACTAAGAGGAAGAGTAACAGATTGCTTCAAGGGCCATCAAGAAAGAGAGCTAAGGTGGAAAATAAACCAGTCCCAGTTTCCCAAGAAAGTACATCTGACGAAAAGGAGAACGCAAAGTCAGAGGAAGAAAAGGAAATTGACGATCTCAAGATCGAGTCCCCAAAGAACAAATCTAGCAATGAAGCTGAAGCTGGATTCATGGAAGAAAATGCAGAATCTGCTGATGAAGAAGAATGCACAAGCCCTGTGGCTAACTCTCAGAGCATTCACTCTGATGATGAAGAAAAGCTACAAGATAACCTAACTACATCTCCAAATACAAATGCTCCAACAAGCCCAGATGATGGCTCAAATGATGGTGATTCTGAAGAAGGACATGCCCCTACCAATACTAAGAGTCAAGGAAGCTTGCCTGATGATTCAAAGGTCTCAGAGTCTGAAGAAGGAGAAGAAGAGTCTGACTCTCAAATTACTGAACCCCCAAGGAGAAAGAAGAGCTACAGATTACTTATTCAATTTGCCTCCAAGAAAAGAAGTGATCACTCTACTGCAGTCATTGAATTAAGTGATGATGAATCTGAATCACAGGAAGAAGATGCTGAAGATGGGACCAACATTGAAGAAGATGAATCAAGGAAGATCTTTCAAGAAAGTTCGAAATGAAATTCAAAGAAGAGGAATTGACCGATGAATCGAGGAAAGGAGCCAACAAGATTCGAGCTCAAAAGAGAAGAAATAGAGAAAGATTCTCGATTCTCGCACATCAGAATTAGAGGAACCGTAATACAATCATGTCATTGCTCCGCCTAGGAGTAATAGAAGAATAGAAATGGAAGCATCTAATGAACCAAAAAAGTGCTTCGGAAGTTTCAAGACTAGAATCGGTGTCTCGTAACTTCCCAAAGTTGAAAAGTGATGCAACAATGATGATCAAAAAACAAGCCCCACTACAAAGTCTATAGACATGCTAACAACTATTATATTCCTTATGATCGAAGAGTGGATTACGAAGGAAAAAGATCATGACCAAGGAAATAATCGTGAGAGTCTGTTCACTCTACTACCGATGGTGTTCAATTCCAAAATGAGAAGCCTCCATCCGCTAAGCACACAATTGTCCAACAGCTTCTTCATCCACCAATAGTGATTGGTACTCAACGATTGTTGATTCTCAAAACCTTCGAAAATCATCCAAGGATTAAAATTGTAGAGTCCAATCTGATGCTCAATAAAAGGCTTCCCAACCAGATGACCAAATTCCTATGGAGCAGGAGCTGATGAAAAATTCTGATGAGTTGATCGAGAAGATATCTCTAATTAATGAAGAGGCAAAGAGGTTGACAGTAGCCAGAGATAACTCAGTTCAAGATAGACTTTAAGCAACTATGGCTGATGTATCTCTCAAAATCAAAGAGAGAGATCACATCTATCTGAAGGCCATAAATGATCAGAAGGCAGATGCACTACGAGCTCAGAAAACAAATAAAGATCAACTACAAGCCCTCTCTGACAAGATTGACAACATGGATCAGTCTTTCTCTATACAACTTGAGTTAAGTCAACAAGAACTCAAGATTGAAGTTGGTAATTCCTCCTACCTGATGGAGCAACTTATGTCCAACATGGAGTAGCTCTCCCAAGTGATTAATGACAAAAAGGGGGAGAAAAAGAGGCATAGAAAGAGGCACAGTAAGAGGCATTCAAGAAAGGTCAAGTAGAGCAGAAAGAAACAAGAGAAGAAGGCAGCAGAAGAAGAAGCTGGGTCATCATCTGAGGGGGAGCCAAAGGATGATGAGCCTGTGTCTGCAACGGCTAAGGGGGAGCAGACAAAAGAAATGAAGTCAATATCCTAGGGGGAGCAGGAGCAAAGAAATCAAACAGATGGATAGATGATCAACAAAAATCTTGAAAGCATACATGGAGCCAAAGAGGTACATCTCTAACTAGTTAGGTATGTTCTGGATCCAGGATGTAAAATGTCATAGTGTATTAAATTCCATATTATTAAATGACATTCATGATTATCTATTTTAGAAATACAGTTGCTCACTGTATATAAGGTTCATTCATAACATGCATATGCACTTATTGTTTTTATTATAATCAAATAGGGGGAGATTGTTAGGAATAAACATGTGAATGATATTCCTATTTACATATAATTTGATTATGATATATATATGAATGAATATGCAAGTATGCTTGCATTAAGAAAAGCTGTAAAGTCCTTTGATAGATAATAGAAATATATGTACAAGGACTTAGATTGAATTGATCAAATATGTTAGGGTGATCCTACATAAGCAAAATAGCTCTGTAAAGTCCTTAAAAAGAAATGATGTACAAGGACTATAAATATAGAAAGATCAAGCATGTTAGGTTGATCCTATGATGTAATAGATAAGCTTGTCTGATCGTTGAGCACTGCACCAGATATCGTAGTCTGCCAGGAGAGTCAAGGATAACTCGAGAGCTATCGAGGCAGAATCGTAGTCTGTAAGATAGTAGATCTCAGAGTTCATAGATGGCCAGGAGAGACGAGGAAGGATCGAAGTGTGTCGAGTAGCACTTCCTCGAGCCGTAGTCTACTAAGGAAGTCATGTTCGTAATCGAGAGACATGTACTTACCCACGAGCCGACCGAGCATCCGCCAAAGCTAAGTCAAAATCGTAGACTACACTCGGTTGTAGAGTCTCATCGATGTCGAAGCAAGTCAAGAATCGTAGACTACACTCGAGTCGTAGAGTCTCATCGATCATATCAAAGGCGAGAGATCGAGTCGAGCAAGATCAGATGAAGACAACAAACACAATGACAGAAATTGTAGAGTGTCAAGATCTGATCTCGGAGTCGTAGTGTCTGCACAGCCAAAGCTGAATTGTAGTGTGTAGAACTGAGACTTCAACAGATATGCTTACAATGCCAAGGAAGAATCGTAGAGCAAATATGATACTCAATAAATGAGCACTCCCAGAATATCCAAAGGAATGAAGCCTCTGGTTGGTACTGCAACGATACATCCCACCTAAAGGAAACCAGAGAGCACTCAACGAATGACATACAGGCTAACAAAAGATCTAAGCATCAACTCAATCAGCATCCAGATTGAGTTATGAGGCCATTCGAGATGAAGTCTTCCACAAGTTGATCATAAGAAGACTTCAATAACTAACTAAGGAAAGTCAGCTAGTGCAGTTGCTATCAAGTAAATAGAAGACATCGATCTTGGAAGCACCAGGATCGTAGTGTTTTCCAAACAAAGAAAGAACTGATGGAGTGTACACAGAGATATTGGTTCACCTTTGAAGAACAAGGCTAAAGTGATTAAGCATTGGGTCAGTCCATTGATGATAAGTGAATGGGAGATCACAAAGAGAAAGCGAGCTGGACACGCCACAAATTTGAAATGTCTTGTTACTTAGAAAGGGCCAGAGTAAAGAGTCAAGCTATCAGTATCTGAGAGCAGTCGAGGCAAACAAAAGTGTTAAGGCACTGCACAATAGAAGGAAGAGGTGTTCTACACTGAAAATCAAATGAACACTCTTCCAAGATCGTAGCATTGTCTCTACATGTCAAATGAACAACTGTCAACTAGACACTACGATCAGGTCTAAGAAGATGTACATCAGAATCGTAGAGTTTGAACAACTGAGGATTGAAGCATTGGCAATGATTCAATCTGAAGGTTGGTATTCGGACAAGAGGTTATTGAGAGCATCGATGCAAAAGGAAAACCTCTAATCGAAAAATTAGAAGGAGGTAATAAAGTTGACTACCTGCCCAAGATATAAAAGTAACATCTCTGATTGGGTAGGTGAAACAAGAGACCGCAAAGGTCGAAAAAGTCATGTCATGTCACATCTGTTGTGTACACCAAATAACTCGAGATCTATGAGGCAATTCAAAAAGCTTTTAACGGCTACTTTCCAACGGGAAGATGAGGAAGTAGTATAAATCAACAGAGCTTCAAAGATCAAGTGAAGTCGATGATTAAAAGTTCAGAAAGATTGTTGAGTTGTTGAATGCTATCGCTGACTCTACGAGTTCCACCAGAGATTAACAGAACAAGTCTTAGTGACAGTGAGACTATATAGGTGGAAGTGAAGCAGCTTTAAAGAAGGACTTAAACAGACCAGAGCTTCACTCAACAAAGATGAGAATGCCATTGAAGATGGCAGTCAAGCTGAGAGTCGAGAAGGCCAAGAAGATAGCATTCAGAAAAGTGGCAGAATACAAAGAAGATCAAGAGAGCCACTCTACAGATCACCATGAACCAAAAGTTGAAAAAGAACAGAAGCAGAATCATGTCTGTAAAACATTCATGAAGGGTTCAGGGTTTACTAAGTGCCAGACGAAGTCTACCAAAAGCTCAGAGACTTAGTAAATCCAGATGGTGATGGTGCACAACTGACATCAGATGAAGATGAGCAGAAAGGAATAAAAGATCAGCTACACCAGAGAAGATGTGGTCCAGACTCCAAGAAGAATACAAAGAGGACCACACCAAGCTGCTAAGTACATAAGATGTTCAAGCTTAAAGACATCTTAGCAGCTCAGCACTAACAACAACAACAACAATAATAAGCAGCCAAGGCCTGAGGAGTCCTTGTCCAGATGGACTAAATGAAGTTCCAAGCCTGCTGGGATTGAAGAGTTCTTAAGGAACTAGAGGAGTTCCAAGGTTGCTGGCCTTGAAGAGTTCTTAGTGAATTGAAGTTCCAAGGTCAGCGGCCTCAAGGAATCTTAGTGATTGAGTGGTGTTGCCTTCCTTAGTGGAAACTCGCTAGTTGAAAAAGTAGAAGAGTGGATTAGAGCTCGAGTCTCTCGAACCACTTAAAACCCCTTGTGTCTTTTACTTTATGTCATTTACTTTATGTACATTAATTGCTATAATCTGCTATGTATGTTTTAACTACTTACTACCTGAATTAACTCTACAAATAATGTATGTCCGATTATGAATATATCAATGAAAGGGATGTTTTACTTATTTCATTGTGCTTGAAAATATTCTTATGTTTGTCATATGCTAATTCGTGAGCAATACAAAATAAATGAGAAAAGTTTTTAAATTAAAAAGTATCTATTCAACCCCCCTTCTAGATTTATATTGTGCCCACGGGAACTAACACTTATATTGTGATGAAAGTCATCTTCGCTTACGTGCATAGATGGGACCATTGATTGGTATGATTATGACCGAGGATAATTCGGTATGATCATGACCATTGATGATTACACGAATATTTTTGACCCATAAATGCAAGAATAATTTGTGGACGTGATACTAATGAATATCCTCGCACGTAGTGCGAGGATAATTGATGATGTGATTTATTTATTTGTCGAGTCCCAACAATAAAGTTAATAATAAACTTTTTAAATCATAGAAGATAGTAGATATTATGCCTCTACTTGACTCTTCTAATGGATTGCTTGTTCGTCATGCAGTTAAACTTGTTGTCTATTATATTCTATCAGTTTAACATTGTTGAAGGCTAATGATAACTTATTCTGCGTTATTAGTCATAATATTTTTCTTTGGGATAGTTGAGCTCACCCTTTACTTCCATTGTTCTCTTCAGAAATGAGAACGTGGCAAAACTAGTCTGGGAGCGAGTGATGGTCCAAGATGGTGTCATAGTAGTCCTCATTATTCTATAAAATAGTGTGACAATAAATATAATGAGGACTCCATTTGAGTTTGGGATATTGTCTATAAGATAATATTTGTGTAAAAACTCTCAGCTCATATTGTATAATTGAGTTTGTATTTGTATACAGTATAATATATTTGGCGACCTAAGATGGGTGATGTATACCTATTTTGGGGGCGTCACAGTTGGTATCATCAAAGCTTTGGGATATGATCCTTGGCTGAGATGTGAGACAAGAACTAGGAGGGGAGAGACGGGAAATTCCTTCGCTAGTATGACCTACCTAAGTTTATTTGGTAATTAATTGGCCGGTCAAAGTATAGGGATAATATGTGGCACCTTGTTTTGTGGCAGTGTTTGAAAATGGCATCTGAAATTGTCGAGATAAGTAATGAAGCACATAAGACCGTTGAGTCACCAATAATCAATACCTAGGATAATATGCAACAGGAAGACAATAATCCTCAGGTAAACAATAACACCAATCAAATGATGAACGATGGGATGTTCAGAGGCTTTATGTAATTCATGCAATATCAGGCGAGAGCGGCTCCTGTTCAAAATGCAGGTGGAAACACTGGGAACTCTTGGATGGTCATTGCTAAGCAGTTCAAGGAGCTGGGACCACCAAAATTTTGGGAGAGCCAAAACCACTTAAGGCGGAGATGTGGATAAAGCAGATCACCAAGATATTTAATGTCTTGGGATGCTCCGAAGAGCAAAAGGTTCCCTTTACCACCTTCATGTTGAGAGGAGAGGCATATTACTGGTGGGAATCAGTAAAATGTACTCAGCCTACCACAATCAAAATGTCTTGGGAAAAGTTCCAAGAACTGTTCAACGACAAGTACTTTCCCAAAAGTATTCGTCAGATTAAGGAGGTGGAGTTTATCAAGTTGGAGCAAAATAATATGATCGTGTCGTAATATGAGGCTAAATTTGTCGAGTTGTCCTGGTTCGCATCCCATTTAGTTGATAATGAGGAGAGAATGACGCGAATGTTTTTATGAGGGTTGAGAACCGAAATACGTCAATACCTCATTTCTCACAAACTGTGTTTGTATTTAGATGTTGTAAATAGGGCTCAGTTATTGGAGCGCAATAATGAGTCAACCCAACCAAGAGAGAGCAGCCGACAATTCGATAATACCAGTGGTAGCAGATCATCAAAGCAGTGACAACAAACGTGGAGGGAATCAACATGACAAAAATGGTAACCACTGATAAGTGGTATTTTTACCTACTTATAGAATACCAATTCATGCGAATTATGCCCATCTCAAGTACAATTTATTGTATTTTAGTTTCATTTCACATTATTTCACGTTACATTTACTTAAGACTCCTTTTGGTGAATAAGTGCAGAAATCGACTTAATTTTGGTGGTATTAGAGGGCACGAGGTGAATGGATGCGTAAAGGCGAAGCAAAGGCAAGGATGTGCATGGCATGGAGTACAATGAAGCATGAAGACCAAGCAAGCAAGAGGATCAAGCATGAATGAACAAGCAAAGAAGAACAACATAGAGCCGTAACTCGAGAGAACAAGCCAAGCGGTAGCCATGCATGATTAAGCTTAGACTCACGCACTTTTTGCAGCAGTACATGCCTATACAATGAGGACCTACTACAAGTTGAGCGACCTCGAGGGGAGAGACGCGCGCCCGCGAGGTAGAAGACGCGCTCTCGCGTAAGAGGTCGGGCCGGATCGACATACATATATGTAAGTCTCGCTACCAGACCGAGAAGCTATAGAGGCTACTGCCGCGCGTGATACTGATGCTATAATTCTGTTTTATTTTTAATTCTTAATTAAATGATGTGTAATTGTTTAAAAAATGATTCTGACTGGTGTCAGACATACACTTGAGAACTTTTACATATTTTTCATCATAGAAACTAGGGTTTACACCTTGGGAGAGATTCCAACGTAGAACGAAGCCAAAACGTTTATTTCTTTACTTCTTCTTGGAATTCTCTGTCATCGTGGATCCTGATTATAAGTGATTGGATTTTTATGAGGATTTAATAGTTGATCATTGGTTTCTATTCATCGACTGGGTTTGATTGTTCTATCTTTCCTACTTCAATTGTTTGTTTATTGATCATGTTTAGCATTGATCCCATAATGGCTTTTGGTTCAGTCATGAACTAAACTCCATTATGGGATTCTAATGATTTTAATATGTAGTTTGATTGTACACTAAGTGCTAGGATTGTTTTGCATATCATATGGGATATCTATCATGGTTGTTTTACATGTATGAATGCTTGATCACCATTCGTTTCAAAAGATTTGTATGGAATTGACAATGAACATATAAATATGGATTGTAATCATGATAACATGCGAATATGGGGTCATTGTATATGGCTTCATGTATTTTTGAGAACAGATAGACATATCTTGTTTCACCGTATGAGCTAGAGTAAGGGCTTGTGCTTAAAATCAATAGAATTGCAATTGCGCATAGACATATGGTGATTGTGATTGTATTGGTGATTACATAGAGTCTAACATCTGTAGATGCTGTGTAAGTAGGTTATAGTGCATTGAAAAATGGTTATAACTCTCTTCGTGCTCTTGGCTATTTTCCTGTGATATGTGAACACTGCTTGCATGACCGTGACGATTAGATGAAATATTAAATGAAGTTAGGGTCCCATTATTTCCATATTATATTTAGTTAATTTGTATTTTTATTTTCAGTTGGTAATCATACTTAGTTTAATTCAACAATTTAGTCATCAGTCTAAGCATATAAGTATAGTGAGTTAATTAATGTATAAGAGTTTAAAATTAACAACTTTCTCTGTGGGATCGATACTTTACTTACTCTGTACTACTTGTTGACCCGTGTATACTTGCATGAGTTAGAGCTCTTTTATAAGAACTATAAAAGAGGCAACAAGTTTTTGGCACCGTTGTCGGGGAAAGACGTTAATTTAGATAATTATCATTAGTTTAATGCTATATTTTATGAGTTAGACAATTCTGATCGTTTCTCATTTCTATTTTTATTTTGTTTTTGGTTATAGGTACTTGTAGAGTTTTATGCACACACAATCATCCAACTCAGAATTAACACCAACACATGAAAACATCACGTGCGAAGAAACCTACAAGCTCAGTTAGAGAGTACTATACCGGATATGGAGGAAGAGCAGAGAATTGGGCAAAGAGTAGTGCATCGGGCTCTAAGGGACTATTTCATGTCGAACATACACGAATTACAATGAAAGCATAGAAGATTCTATGATAGCAAAACAACACCTTTGAAATCAAACCGGGCACTATTCAGATGGTGCAGAACTCAGTACAGTTTGGGGGTGCTGCTACGGATTATCCGAATGAACACCTATTGAGCTTCATCGAGATCTACGACACATTCAGATATAACGGTGTGACGGAGGATGCCATCAGACTAGGGTTATTCCCATTTTCATTGAGAGATAAGGCTAGAAGTTGGTTGCACTCTCTGCCGGCAGGGTCAATCACCACATGGGAGGACTTAGCATAGAAATTCTTAGCCAAGTTCTTCCCAATGGCTAAGACTACGAAGATGAGGACGACCATATCCCAGTTCGAGCAACATCAGGGCGAGTCCTTATATGAGGCATGGGAGAGGTATAAAGAGATGCTCAGAAAATGTCCGCATCACGGTATGCCAGACTGGATGGTGATAAATTCCTTTTACAATGGGTTAGGATGGCAGTCGAGACCGATTGTGGATGCAGCCGTAGGAGGGGCATTATGGGCAAAAAGCTATGATGAGGCCTATATGCTTATTGAGACTATGGCTGTAAATGACTATCAGAATCCGACAGCTCGGATGGCACGGCCTAAGGTTGCAGGTGTGTTGGTGGTAGATGTGATTACACAGCTGTCATCACAAATGGCAGCTATGGCTAAGAAGATAGATACTTTGGCAGAGAACAAAGTGAAAATAGTTGCTTTCGTCTGTAAGATTTGTGCAGGGTCACACTCCATGGATCAATGTGCTATAAGCTCGGAGTCGGCAGATATGAGCAACTACGTAAAAAGACCAAGGTCAATTTCGTAACACATACCATCCCAACAAATGCAATCATCCGAACTTCATTGGTCTAACAACCAAGGACA